>PVKA01039846.1:0-19157 GCA_004027165.1 Ctenomys sociabilis
ACACAAGAAAAACTACAGTTAATATTGTTAATGATGAAAGATTGAACATTTTTCTCCTTCTGATCAGGAATAAGGTATATATACATAATTATCACTAATGGTTTTTAAACTGTCAAATTCTGACCAGTGCAATACAGCATAAAAATATTTTATGATTTTTTCACTTACAAATAAAAAAACTAACCAAACATAAATTTCATAAGATCACAGGGATACAAATTCAAACTACAAAAATAGCTGAACTTCTAATACTAGATAATTGAATAGTAAAATATTTATAATTAATCATTTATAGTGTCATCTAAAAAAAATGAAATACTTAAATGTAAGAAAATATATTCAAGGCCTATATAAGAAAAATTATAGCTGGCTATGATGAAGCACACCTATAATCCCAGCACTGTGGAAGCTGAGGCAGGAGGATCACTGTGAGTTCAAGGCCACCTGGGCTACATAGGGTGATCCTGTCTCAAAAATATTACACTGCTGACAAATATCAAATAAGATTTGTGTAAGTGGAGAGGTATACTACCTTTACAGATTATAAAACAATATTCTTAAAATGGCAGCTCTGCCCAAATTAATCTACAGATTCAATACAATTCCTTTTGCATTGAATCACCTTTCCAATGAACTTTATTAGAAAATGAAAATTATATGGAAATCTGAAGAATTTAAAATAGCCCAAACAATTTTGAAGAAATAAAAGTGAAAGACTTACCTGGTTTCAAGATCTAATGTAAGGCTACAATAATCAAGAAACTATGCCCTCGGTCCCTTTTAATTTTTATTTTGAGACAGTGTTGAAAAGTCATTAAGTTGCCCAGCCAGGTCTACAACTTGAGATTCTCCTGTTTCAGTCTCCCAGCATACAGGGATTATTTGTATGTACTACAAAGCCTAGCCAGTCACTCAATTTTTTTTTTTTTTTTTATTTTGTACAGGGTCTCACGATGCAGCTTGGACTCGTAGTAATCCTGTCTCAGTCTCCCCAGCACTTGGGATTACAGGGGTGAGCTACTATGCCTGGTTTCAGTGGCAGCATAGCATGGGGACAGCATGGCAAACCTGGGTCCTCGAGTCTGCCAGGCAGGTGCTTAGACTGCAAGCTATCTCCCCAGTCCCTATAATACTTCTTCAGGAAAATATAGGATAAAATCTTCATGACTCTGGGGTAGGCAAAAATCTTTCAGGTAGTATTCAAAAGCATGATTTATAATATAAAATGTTAGTAAATTCAAAAACACAAAATTTTTAAACTTTCCTACAAATAATGTTAAGAAAATGAAAAATTAAACTTCAGGCAAGGAGTAAATATTCATGAGATAAAGGAAAGTGAAAAAATTCAAAATTTTTACAAACCAACAATAAAACAACTTATTAAAACATATTTTTAAACTGGGTGTGGTGGGGTGGTACACTCCTGCAATCCTAGCACTTGGGAGGCTGAGGTAGGAGGATCTTTTCATGTTCAAGACCAGCCTGAGCTACAAAGTGAGCAGAATGCCAGCCTGAGCTTCATGGCAAGACCCTGTCTCAAAAATGACAAAAAAAATTTGCTTAAAGAAAGTACATATACATTTTACAAAAGAAAATGCACTAATGCCCAGTAAGAGCATGCCCAACAACATTAGTAAAGAAGGCAATGTAAATTAAACCTCAGAGAAATAGTATTATGCATACATTCAATAGGCTAAAATTTAATAGACTGACAATATCACGGAGAAGAGTAAGTCAAACAAATGGAGCTCTCTATTGGAGAACTGGCACAAAGTTTACTAATTTCTTTAAAGTTACATATATGCTTGCCATATAATCTAGTATTTCTACATCAAGCCATATATGCAGGAGAAACTGAAAACTAATGGATGTGGTCTGTAGTTGAACATTCATAGCAGTTTTATCCATAATACAAAATAAAACCACTTTAACCTAAAAGTCAGTCAGTGAGTGAACAAACTGCAGTGTATCTAGAATACCTCAATGGAATGATACACAGCAATAAATAATGAATTATATAACAGCTACACGAACAAATCTCAAAAACATTATGCTGAAGCAAAAGAATTCAAACACCAAAAAAGTCCATGCTTTACAATTTCATACAAATGAAACTCTGGGAAGGACAAAGTGGTCCTATAATAGTGCAGATCAGTGGTTGCCTTCAGAGTAGACACACATGGAGTAATTGAAAAGGGGCACAGGGCAATTTCTGGGATCTATACTATACAGCCAAGATATAAATTTAAATAAATTAAATTATACTTGAACAAATTGAATTTTTTTTACAGAGTCTTAGTAGTTTACCCAAGCTAGTCTCAAATTTGTTGGCTCAAATAGCAGAGATTACGGATGCATGTCAGTGCACCTGGCTTCAATAATTTTCAAAAAGACCACTGTCCCCTTTTTCTTACATATATACACACAGAGAAAGAACAGTGAAAAGTTAGGCTCCAACCTTCTACAGGTATGCAATCCAGTGACTAGGACTACCAAATAAGTGTTGCCGTACGCAAATGTAGACAAAAAATTCACTTAATCACTAATCACCCTGGTTCCACAAAAAAAAAAAAATCCTAATCATCTTCCTAGGCTGCTGCAGAATGAAGATAAAACAACACAAGATTCTGTATTTATTTCCACAAAGTGTTTCTAATATTTAAAATTGATGCACATGTCTGTTGCTTCTCCACCTTCAGTCTATTAATCTAGTAGTCTGAATCACGATTTTGCACTGCTATCAAATCCAAGAAACTGTCACTTTTAATTTAACATCCTTGAAAAATTTACTCAATATAAATGGTGCATTCCTTCCATAGTCAGACTCTTATGATATAATGCAATATTCTTAAAGACATTTTAATGCTAAAGCATGTTTAAGAATCATAAAATGATTCTAAAGATATGTATCATTTAACTAGTCAAATAATTCAAAAAGAGTCAATAATTAAACACTAGCTAAAAATTAAACCATTCTAAGTAAGGGCATTTTTCATAATTTTTTAGCATTGTATCACTCTATCAAAAATATTATATGAAAACTATAGGTCTCTAGTTTCTATCTATTTGTAATCATCTAATATCACTGCTCCGTTCTGTAACTCTTTCATGTCATATAATTCTAGTATACTAGTTTTTTTGCTATTATCTAAGTTACTGTCTTAAAAATATAACATATACATCAAATAATAATTTGATTCCCACCCCCATCTCAGCACCCCATGTTCTTGACACTGATCTACGGAGTGCAGTGAACACAATTTGTAGGCATTCTGAAGGACACAGAATGGCAAAATTGCCATTCATAGATCTACACTTCTCTTTCTAACCACTGTGTACCAATCCAAATTTATTATTGCTGACAGCACCATTGCCTTACGTGTAATAAGGCAAATCCAAACCAAATATGGGGAGTGAACTCTGCTCTAGGGCATGGAAAAGGCTTATTCCAGTGTAAAGAATTCATAGTAAATTTATCCATGTAAGCTCAGTTTCAGTACCTAACCAAAATATCTTCCTAGGGGCTCTAAAACTAAATTGAGTATCTTAGTTATTCTGCTATCAATCAACATTCCTGAGGCTCTAGCAAAAGAAACAGACTTTCCAAACAGATACTGTATCTGTTGAAAGGTACATTTATTATTAAACAATTATTATATTTCATTACTAAATCACTTAAGTGGAATTAAAATTCTACTGGGTCAATAAGAACTGAGGACTTTAGGGAAGTTTCAAAAAAAAAAATTGAGAATACATATCAATCAAGAATGCTTGCAACTGGGCAGATCATATTATATAATTTAAATACTCTAAATTATCAATAAAATTATAGAAAGGTGACAAGTAAGCAACACAGCAAAAAGAAACAGACTTCTAGTTTATAGAAAACAAAGTACAAACCCTGTGAACAACTATTAGCTTCACTACATTAGAAAAAATAAATATATCCTTTAATGAAATTATCCAAATTATAACAGTCAGGTGTTTTGTTCTACATGTCCATGGATTTCCTTGCCAGTTGTTATGATATGTTATTACCCACAGATTCATAAAATTTTAGGAGTAAAAGAGCTCATTTGTTGTGACTTCAAGATCAACCTGGGCTACAAAGTAAGCTCAAGGCCAGCCTGAGAAATCCAGGGAGACCTTGTCTCAAAAACACAGAAGAAAAAGATTATCTCACTGGGTTCTTTTAATCTGGTTTCCACAACAAAAAAGCAATAATTTTGTCAAAAATAATACAACTGTTTAATAAGTCATAAGTAGAATGAGAACTAATTCTAGTCAACAATATATATAGTTTTCACCAATCATTAATTTCTATCCTGACTAATACACTGCATGCAACCACAACACCATTAAGCCAATATGTAATTATCTCAAGTGAATCTCTGTAATTGGTTCTTTAAGCCACTTCTTTGCCCTTGTTCCACATGTGATGCTCCCAAAACAGTTTTCCTACTTTGCCAAAATACAGTGCATTTCTGCTCTATTAAATTATGGTCTTTAAAAAAAGATTGAGACAAGCACTCATGGTAAACTGAGCATATACCCTTCTTCAAAAATACATATTTAACAGTAGACAAAGAAATAATCGATTGAGTCTGACATTTTGAGGTGCTAACGAAGTAGGGAATCAAATGAGCAGAGGGAACTTCTACCCTGGTGTCATCCCACAACAGTAACCTCTGAATAATAAGGCAGGCCCAATTCATTCCACACAAGTTAAAGCTATATTTTTTAATTTAACATCACCATGTATCATCAGTTACAAAGCTCGGAGTCATGCTGACTTGTTAGCTTTCACAGAGAGCAGCTTTATTGACACTGACAGCACTATTTCTTACCACCTATGCATCTGTCAAACAGTTGAGTGGCAGTGTGCCCGGAAAGCTCCTGGAACTCAGCAAGTCAGTTTTGGTGGTGGAATGGCAAAATTGCCATTCATAGATCTACATTTCTCTTCCTAACTATCACGTACCAATCCAACTTTATTTAAAGTTTAATGTTTTCCAATTAGGTCATTTCTCATTGGCTCAGAAATGGATTTTCTCACCCTCACATTAGTCATAACATTCTCCTCATCTGTGATGCCTCCATGCTCTTATTCATATCCTACCAATCCTTTAGGGATTTTTCAAGCTCCATTTTCTACAGGAGTCTTGTACTTCACCATGAAACCATAATACTCCAAATACCATGTTTAAAAACTTTTTTAGTGTTTCCTCCAAACTCTAACACGTCTAAATTCTAATTAAGCAGCACATAATTACTGTCTATTCTTCTGTCTGGTTTTATGTATACTCATATTTAAGGGCTCTAAGTTTTGTTTTGTTTTGTTTTTTTTGTTCTTGTTTTTGTTTTTTTGACGGAATCAGGGATTGAACTCAGGCCCTTGTACTTGCCAGGGAAGAAGCACTTATTCTACTGAGCCATCTCCCCGGCCCCCGGCCCTAAGTTTCTTGAGGACAACTATTAGACCCTTCTCTTTTATCGATTCATCTGAATAACCTCCAATCTCTCTACTGCTGCTGGGCCCTGTGCCAGGTAACAGAAATAAAATAGAAAAGAGACGGTCTTTTTTTTTGCCAGCTCAGCCTGCCCTGAGGGTGGAATGGCCCAGCATGTGGTGCCAGGATAGAACCACAGTCCCCTGCAGCTGCCTAAGTAGGCACGTTAGACCACTGAGCTATCTCACTGGCCCCTGAGACAGTCTTATTCTATACTTTTTAAGGGTATCTTCTTTTTTAATCATTAAGTGTCTTGTACAATGTCAACATATCATTACTCATCAAATATGTGGCCAACCTGGGCAACTTTGTGAAATTTTGCCACAAAATTAAAAAGAAAATTTTAATGGCCAAGGATGCTCAAAATGGTCATCCTGGCAGTCTGGACACTGAGACTTGTGCTACACAGTGAAATTAAGAACAGCTGAACTACACAGAAAGACTCTGTCTCAAAAAAAAAGAAAAAAAAAGTGAGGCGTGTTGAGGATGCAGCAGTGATACAATATTTTCACAATAAATAAAGGTTACTAAAATACAGTCATGACTATCTACTTATGTATTGTTTATAGCTATTTTAGTGCTACAATGAGGCTGAGTACTTAGGAAACAAACCACATGTGTGGGCCACAATGCCTAATATTTACTACTGAATCCTTTACAGAATTTTTGCTGATCCTTACCCTAGAATAATTTCTACTATATACCAGCTAATCAATAAATATCAATGGTGTTAAGTAACATAGTACTGTAGTATCATCTTTTTATTTCCATGTATTAGTCATTCATATATGACTCAGTACTCTAGGTTAAAACTTAATGATCTAAAAAAACTTTAATGATGTATAGCAGAACACAAGTATTACTTCATCTGCAAAGACAAGATTAATAATATACCGAGGTAATATATGGCTGTGCTCTGTACATCTCCAGAAAGAGTTTTAATCTGTCACAATTTCTATACCAAGTTAAATTTCCCAAAATGTACCACAGAGGATACTTTATGTTATTTGAAATGAATGTTAAACAATTAATTTTAAAAATGGTGCTAAGAATGATTAGTCCTAGGAGTGATTAGTCCTCAAGGGCTAGAATATTATAAAAATGGATTCCTTGATTACACATTTTCATATACTGTTAGTGCACACATATTCATACAATCCATCTTTCAAAGAACTGGATATAATCCAAGCATTCCTAAATGAAAAGCAGTGATAGTGGAATGAGCACATCCCTGCCAACTTCTGGAAATCTCACAAGAATATAAAAATAGCTTTTTACTAACTGCTTACTAATTTCATTGTTTGTTTTTAGATAACATTTCATAAATCATAATTGAGATAGACTGATTCAGAGTTGGAAGAGGATGTTAACTAAAAATAGAAAAAAACAAGTACTAAAATATTTAAAAAGGAGATAGAAAAATTTCTATTACATAATGAAATGACTAGCCAATATAATTGGAACAATATTAGTTCATTTTATTCTTAATGACAAATCTCTCTCTCATTCTACCTGTCATTATGGCTCCACTCAAAAAGGTAGGAAAATACTACTTTCAAGTACAAAAGGACTATGAAACAAAACAACTTCCAAACATTAGAAGACATGCATCATACCCCTCTCACATCTAGGAGATATACAGGGAAAAATTAAAAGTGTGGGTCCCTATCTCCACATAGGAAACATTGAGGGCAAACCAGGGGTCCCCATGTCTACTGTAAACCATCACATTGGATAATCCTGGAACCATATCGCTTAGAGGGAGGAACAAGAGCAAAGGTAACAAGCAATTGAGCTTGAGGCAATACTCTTGACACCCTGGGGCCTACATTCATATTAGAATCCTTAAATTTCACCATCTCTGAAATATCATTCCTAAAGGATAGAAAAAAGGTCCATCTAAGCAGTCAAAATAGTTAGTGCTATAGTTTAGATATATTTCCCAAAGCCCCTGTGCTAGAAATTGTTCTTGGGGATTTTGCAAGGAAAAAATAATACAATAGAGGACACTCAGTTAAAAGATCATTTTATAATAGTCACCCAAAGAGTCATCTACAAAAAGAGTGCAGGAAATCTGTTCACACGCTACAGACCAAAGAATCCAATTGAGGGCCTGGATCCCACAGAAATGTCCTGCATGAGTCTGGCTGAAGACCAACAGCTCATAACAATATCTCTCACAAGTCCAAGAGCCCATAATGCCTTGCACAGGCCTGTTCCACTGGGAAGGCCCAAAGGTCAGTGGTGGAAACTGTAAAGTATACCAGCAAGATGAAGGTCTGTGCTAGCAGGATGAGGGATCAGTTCTGAAGACAGGAAGAAATGCTCATAGTAAGAACCAGAGCTCCCCAAAAAGGTACCACAATCATTCTCAGTGACTGAAGTCCTGAGCAACTCCAATGTGAGAACATCCAGGCTCCTATCAGGAAAGCCAGCATGATAGGCTTCTCTAGAATACTGACCTGTGTACCATCTTCCCTTCCAGAGTCAGGAAGTGATGCTTAAAGTGAGGACCAGAGCTTCCCCAAAGAGACAATCAGGTCCCAAGCTCCTTTGAAGATAAGAGCCAAGTTCATCAGGAAAGCCAGCATGAAAAAGTCCTCCAAGACAACCAACAGCTCCGTACAGTACCCTAAAGACTCTCCACTTCTTCCTCTCTAGTTCTGCCTCTTCGGCTGTTGGCAACAATCCCCAGGTGAGCCTCCACACCCAGCACCATACTGGTTCAGTTAAGCTAGATGTTACAAGTTGACCACCAATTGGCAATCTACCACAGAAACTATATCTTTTGTCCTTCCACCTTAGAATGAGTATCTTGCCAGATATTCAGCACTTGATTTTAGATTTCCCAGATTCCACAATTGTAAGAAAAGTCTTTATTCTTTATAAACTTCCCAATTTCAAGTATTCTGTTATATTTCTACCAAATGGATTAAGACAATTAGAAAAGCTCTCCAAAGCAATTACATACCTGTTTACGCTGGTACAAGATTCCAAGACAATACCCTCATCACAAATTACACAGAGCCACCTCCATAACACTTTAACGTCATCTTAAGGCACAACAGAGGAAAACAGAGAAGACAGAATATGAATTGCTTAATGAGACACATATTATCAGGAAAGTTTAAATTATCTAGTATCTCTCCCTGACTACTAGTACCACTAGGTATTAGGCTTTCAAGAAGATTAGAACCATATTTTCCTAGAACTATAATATTAGAGGAAATTTTTCAAATTTTATTATATTAATAAGTTCACTGATTTAGATTCGTTTTCTTCTAAAAACAATTAAGAATAGAAAATACTATCATTAATACACTAAGATAAGACATGGCATCTATCAAACAGTATGGTATTTAAAATTAGAAAAAAGGAACAAAAAGTTCTTAGGAACCAGAAATAAGGTGGCAGAAACTACAACAATATAATGATTAGAAGAGAGAACAGAAAATATCCTATAAATTCCAGCAAAAAGAACAAAAAAAAAAAAAAAAAAAAAAAAAAAAAAAAAAAAAAAAAAAAAAAAAAAAAAAAAAAAAAAAAAAAAACAGAAATACAACCAAAAACACAGGCCTGTTGGCTTATAACTGTAATCCCAGCTATCTGGGAGGCTGAGGCAACTAAATTGCAAGTTTGAGGCCAGCCATGACAATTTACCAAGATCCTGCCTTAAAATAAAATTTAAAAAGAACTGGGGGTATAGCTCTCTAGGTTCAACCTCCAAAAAGAATAAAGAGAGAGGAGGGAAAGAACAAAAAAAAAGGAAGAAGAAAACTACAGAGTCCAGAACATCAATAATAATTAAAGAGGGCCAGGCAGATAGTTCAGCAGAGTAAAGCACCTGCTCAGGCAGACACAGGGGCCGGGGATCGATCCCTGGTCTGCCTGGCAGGCCCTGTCCCAGAGGCACACTGAGATGAGAATGGAAACTGCGCATGGTAGCACACATGTGTAATCATAGCACTTAGGAAGCTGAAAAACAGCAAGGACCACTATGAGTCTTATCTTTGTAGTGATACTCTGTAGATCCTATACTATAATACATAAAAAAGAAAGTTTAAAAAAATGATTAAAGAAAGCAGAACTGATGACGTGATGATCCAAAATGAAGGACCTATTACACAGTGAAGACACTATATACATAACATAAAATATATCAAGAAATTTTTAAAATGCTTTAAATTTTCTAAATGAAAAAATAAATCTCAAAGGATTGAGATTCAGAAAGGCTTCAGAGAAGAAAGCTGACAGAACAACAATCCAGGGAAACATAATAAAAATTTTAAGGAAAAATTATTAATGACCTGGCATTCTGTAACAAGTCAAAATATAAAGTGTGGGACAAATAAAGAGGTACTTTTTGGATTTTAGGCTTTCTACTTACCACCTAAGGCACCCTTTCTCAGGAAGAAGCTGGAGGAAGAATAATACAAAAAAAAAAAAAAAAAAAAAAAACACTATAGAAAATTGGAAGAGATGGCCTCTACTTCAATCTGATAAAAGCCACCTATGACAACCCAACAGCTCCTCTAAAAACACATTCAGTCACCTTATCTTTGACAAAGGGGCCAAGCATGCTCACTGAAAGAAAGATAGCCTCTTTAACAAATGGTGCTGGAAAAACTGGCTTTCTACATGCTGAAAACTAAACCTTGACCCAGGTCTACCACCATGCACTAACCTAAAGTCAAAATGGATTAAAGATCTAAACATTAAAACAGAAACACTCAATCTCCTGGAAAAGAAAGTAGGAGGAACTCTTGAAGACATAAGGGTAGGTAAAGAGTTCATGAACAAACATGTATTCGCACAGGACACACTTGAAAGAATTAACAACTGGGATCAACTCTTCTTGAGAAGTTTCTGCACATCAAAAGAAATTACCAACAAAGTGAAAAGACAGCCCACAAATTTTAAAAAAAAATCTTAACTTACAAGCACTCAGACAAAAGTCTGCTCTCTAGAATTTATAAAGAATTAAAAAATATTAGGGCCCTAAAATTTAAAGACCCAAACTAGAAATGGGCATCTGAAATGAACAAACACTACTCAGAGGATGAAATCAAAGCAGCAAATAAATATATGAAAAAAATGCTCCACATCAGTAGCCATCCGTGAAATACAAATTAAAACAGCACTGACATACCATCTCACCCCAAAAAGAATGGCTATCATAAAGAAGTCAACCAACAACAAATGTTGGAGAGGCTATGGTGAAAAAAGAACCCTTTTCTGCTGTTGGTGGGAATGTAGACTGGTGTAACCATTATGGAAATCAATGGAGACTCCTTAAAAAAGTAGGACTGGAAATCCCATTCAAGCCAGCTATCCCCCTACTGGGAACTTTCCTGGAGGAACTGAAAATGTCATATCATAGTGATATATGTGTACCTGTGTTTATAACAGCACAATTTGTGATAGCCAAATCTTGGAAACAACCAAGATGCCTGCCACCTGAGGAATGGTTGAAAAAGATGTGATATTTTTATACAATGGAGTATTACTCAGGTATTAAGAATGATAAACTTGAAGTCTTTATATTTAAGTGGATGCCATTTTAAGATATACTAATAAGTGAAACCAGACCCACATGTAAATATCATATAGTCTCCCTAGCGTAAAAACTCAAAAGAAAAAATAAAAATAGAAAGGTATAACACAATTAAAAGGAAAGTAAGAACTTGATGATTAGACAATGAAGAGAGGGCAATGAAAAAAGCTAGGAAACATGAGAGAGGCAAAGCCATACATTTATTTACATTGCCTACAAGATGGGTACGGCAAACCTGAGATTCAGCAAGTTTTCGAAACTAGCAATTAATTGGTAGGATACTCAACCTGAATAACTATATATCCTGATACCTGTGAACTAAACAACTGCACTGAAGATAGCAATGTGTAATAATAGTAGAGTCATGCTTGGAATGCCTGTCATTCTGGTCTTCTAAATATGTGCTGCTTCTCATGTCATACCAACTACTGCCATACTGTCTCTCAAGTAAAAGTTTGTTTTTTAAAAAAAGGGTAATAAATGAAAACAAGAGACAAGAAAAAAAATGTCACAGGACTGGCCAGCTGTATATGATTAGATTTCTAAATTTCTGTGTAAAAATATATAATTGTTTATTCCTATTTTTTTAACTTTTTTCTTCACATTCTGTAGGGATTTAAAGTTTACCATATTAAGCTGGGCATGGTGGCACATGCCTGTAATCCCAGCACTCGGGAGGCTGAGGCAGGAGGATTGTTGTGAGTTTGAGACCAGCCTGAGCTACAAAAGGCCAGCCTGAACTGCATAATGAGACCCTGTCTCAAAAAGACAAAATAAATAAATAAATAAAAATAAAGTTTAACATATTAATGCGTACTAGAAAATAACTATTCCATGTTTCAAACTAAGATGTTTGATATTCAGACAGATAGTGAGGTTAAGCTCAACTATCTATGTTATACGGTAATAATATCACTAAGTTTCTCTTCTGGAAAACTAAAAACTTAAGTTTATAGACCAAAACTTCAAGAAAAAGAAGGGCTGCAAGGACAGCCAACATTGTGGCCCAAGTCTTTCAAGGTCAGTGAAGCCCCAGGACATAGGAGAACCTGTACTGTAACATCATGTAATTCAGTTGTGTCCAAAATTTACTGATCAAGGAGATTATGGGGCCACAGAGCAACGTGATCAATGATATAGAGTGTGCCTAAGGAGAGTCACATGGAGAGAAAACATTCTCTCAGACTTTCACAGAGAGCAAATTGGTCAAGCAACAGCCATGACTCATCCACATGGCTAACACTGACTAAAGATCCAGAAACTGTGGTACAGGGTTTCAGGGTAAATCCTGAGAGGATTTGACTGACCTTGAGAGATGCAAAAGTCCATTTTTTATAATATAGGTCTTTCTTTATCTTGGTCTTAATCATCCAGCAGAAAAGTATAAAAATGAGGTATAAAAAGTAATGCCATATTAATATGCTGGGCTATAAAAGACTCAAGTCAACAACTTCCAACATTGCCAGTCCTATGGATAACCCACTACTATAATGGACTACTGGATTATATTGATTATTTTGCTGAATTCATGCACCTACAATATTTAAATGGCAATGGAATACCTATCTCTGACAAAAGTAAACAAAAAAAGGGGATACAAATGAAGGACCATTTTGTATCTGCATATACAAAATTGGATAGATATACAGCTACTTTCTTCTAATTCAATGAGAAGATTTGTACTAATAGTCTTTGGACAGGATATCACGTCTGCATCTTGCACTATGAATAACCACTATGAAGACAACAATATGCAATGTATTAATTATTGAAGTTGTCCTATTAATCAGTTTTAAACTGTCTCATTGCTATTTGTTTCTCAATAAAATTAATTTTAAAAAGAGAGAGAGAATGGATGGCTGGATGAAGAATAAATATGACATAGAATCAGAATTGGCACTTAACACAAAGTTTCAGCTGATGAAGAAAAATCCCAAAATAACTGCACACCAGGGGAAAGAGCAACCAGTCCTAGTTGAAACCAGTGAGAAGAGATGTTCTCAATAAAATGAAAATCAAAATATCAATGTGTTTGAAACGTTATAAAAGGAGATTTGGAAAACTGGAGGATAATATGAAACTGAATTAGTAATAAATACATCAAAAAGCTGAAGAAAGGGCCAGAGATATAGCTCAGCAATACAAGTACCTGCCTGTCAAGTGCAAGGTCCCAAGTTCAATTCCCAGTACTACTACTACTACTACTATTAATAATAATAATAATAATAATAATAATAATAACAGATTTTTCTGGATGGAATTAAAGCTGAAGAAAAAATTACTATTATGGCTGGGGTCTAGCTCAAGGATAGAGTGCACACTTAGCAACCAGCGGGTCTTGGATTTTTAAAAAAGCCATTAATTACCCAGATAAAATAAAGTTTTATAAGAAAAATAGTAGTATGCCAAATGATTCAGGGTAATACTAATACTGCTTTTGCTTGCCTTTGGAACAATATTAACATAAACAGTCAATTCTAATTTATATAAAATGATGATGTAACTATCTTAGGAAAATACATATGTACACCAGTAAGAAGGAAATTCTTCTCTTTTATTGCAGAAAGAAAAACAGGTACAGTAACACTGAGAAACAATACCAAAGACAATGACAGCTGCACAATAATGTGAGTATACCTAATAGCACTATATAGATGTACATATAGAATTGTTAAAGTGCCAAATTCTATGTTTATATATTGTATCACATTTATAGTGACAAAAGTAACCAAAAAACACATAGAGGAGTGACTACAAATGAACTGCTGAAGCAGTGAACTTTGTTGTCTTTGTTTTTTTTTTTTTTTGGTCTTTTCGAGACAGGGTCTCACTGTGCAGTTCAGGCTGGCCTTAAGCTCACTTTGTAGCTCAGGCTGGTCTCGAACTCACCAACAATCCTCCTGCCTCAGCCTCCCTAGTGCTGGGATTACAGGCATGCGCCACCACGCCCGGCTAAACTTTGTTGTCTTTGTAGCTCAAGGAAGCTAGATAGTTATGAAGAGGACAAGGAGAGACCCTCACAGCAAGGAAGTGTAAGAGTTTCCTGAGCCTCTGAAAAAGATACATCTAAACTCTTGATAAAAATAAGGGCTAGGAGCCAAGGAGATGGCTCAGTAGAATAAGTACTTCCCTGACAAGCACAAGGGCCTGAGTTCAATCCAGTTATATCAAAACATTAAATTAAAATAAGGGCTAATTTTTTTTCTTTTTTTTTAATTTTTATTTTATTGAAGTACAAATATCAATGAGACAGTTTTAAGATACCTTGACAAGATGGATTTGATAAATTAATACATTGCAAACTGTTTTCATAATGTTTTGGTATCATAGAAGGTGCATACATGATATTATACTTGCAGACATTATTATAGCATATGTCTCTGATCAGTAAATTAAGAGAGAGTAGCTGTTTCCGTATCTTATTTTTTATACCTGAATTAAATCAAAAATTCAATAATTAATACTTTCTACCTTGTTATTTTCCTAGTGGTTGTCCATAGAAGCCGATATAATATCCTGTCCAACCACCTTTAGTGCAAATCTTGCCTCTCATAGAATTATGTAGAAGCACGGCATTATCTATCCTAACTAGGGCTAATTTAAAAACCAAATTAAAGCTAACATCTTTCCTTGACTGTATAAAAAATTTATACTACTGTTGAATTAAAGGAAAATAAATAAAATAATTATATGCATGTACACTTGAACAAAGAATATCCTGAAAGGGTCTATGCGCATTACATTTTTACCTGCTATTCAATGTCAAGTATATGAAGTTTTACACAATTTTGAACAGTAGTCAATGAACCAAAATATAATTCTTCTGAATAAATTTTTGGTACCACTTCTCTTACCCGACTCAAATTTATATATCACAACTGAAGTCTTCTGTATCTATTTTCATTCAGAGAAGCAATCTGAATAAATTTTAATCAAATGAAAAAAATCTATGGTATCCCCCTCAGATGCGTGGAGTATAAAATTTACAATAATTTAGGATAGGTATAAATTACTCTCATCAGGATCCAGCCCTTAATTGTATTGGTTTAAATAGTTAAAAATGGTTTGCAACTCATTTTATTGACTACTATTGTAGTCTATAGTAAGCTAGACTATAATAATGAAATATTATTCAGAACTCTCTAAATTTATCCTACTAATGTAAATCAGAACAAAATTTTGAAGAACAATTTTGTATTATGTGATAAAGGTGAATATGTGTAGTCTGAAACCCAGCAATCTAACTCCAGGAGAGAATCTTTTTGTTTTCTTTTGTATTGCCTTTGAGATGGGGTCTCACTATATAGCCCAGACTAGCCTCAAACTCCCAACATTCCTCCTGCCTTAGCCTCCCAAGAGCTGTGATTACAGGTGTTACCACCATGCTCAGCTTCATTTATGAAGAACTGTTCCTAGCACACTTAAAATGTTCATGGTAGTATTGCTCGTAATAGCAAAAACCTAGAAATACAAATGTTAAAATTATGGAAATTAACTATAGTATGGTATATTTACACTAACAGAATTCTATAAAGGAGTCAAAGTGAAAAATAATGGCTAGAGATTATCAAAATTGATTAACAATAAACGTAACATTAACCCATCATTCAATCCAGACCCTGCATGTGAGTGGAACTGCTGGGGGCCCGGCGGATGCATATTTGACCAGGCCTAGCTTGTGAGGGAGACCGCTTAAGGCCCACTGGATCCTCATTCAACCATGGCCAGGTGTGTGAGTGGGACCACTAGAGGCTCCCTGGATCCTCATTCTACCCAGAACCCAGGCCAGAGTGTGAGTAGAACTTCCTCCATCATACAGGCCCAGTGTGGAACCCTACAGCATAATTCCCTGCAGAAAGACTAGAGGAAGGACCCACCCACTGATCCAGGAGCAGAACATCTAGCCAGAGTGACACAAAGGGTTCACCTGCAAGGCTGCAGCAGGAAGAACTGGAGCACAGCAGCCAGACCCAAGCCACACCCACCTGGAGGAGTCTGAACTTCTTAAATTCGGACCTGGTGCTAAGGTAATTATTCTATCTAAGCTCTATGCTAAAGGTCAGAAGACAGTGCTATTAAAATGACAAAGAGAAGGAGCAAAATGCAGGCCTTCTCAGGCCTTGAGCCCAGCCAGAACAAATGCAGGAGACAATAGCATAGAAGAAATTGGAAAACACACACCTGAAATCTCTGAAATAATAATGTCTGAAGTAAAAGAAACAACTGCAGAAAGGTATAAAGGAAATCAGATCAGAAATAATTTCTGAAGTAAAAAAAGATATGATAACTAAAATGAAAGAGTACTTTCATTTCATAAAATTAAGTACTTCTAAAGAAGACACTGATTAAAAAAATACAGGAGAATAGAATAATGATGGAATCCTTGAATGAGCAATATAGGAAAGAAACAGAATACATGAAGCAGATTCAAACTGCTATATAGGAAATTAAAACCTCAATCACAAGCTGACAAAAACATTTGAATGAAAGTGAAAATAGACTTTCAGACCTTGAAGACACTACTGTAGCTAGTGAAAAGGTAAGTAAAGATCTCTTAAAAATAGCTAGGATGCAGGAAAAAATAATTCATCATCTGCAAGATGATGCCAAGATGAACAATGTAAGACTAATAGGTATCAATGAGAAAGAAGGAGTCATTACAAATGATATAAAAAGACTATGGACAGAACAGCAGAAAACTTCCCAAATGTGGGGAAACAATCTGACATTCAGGGAACCGAAGCATACAGAATTCAGAATAATGACAGATTTCTCTTCACAAACCATCAAGTCAAGAAGAGCATGGAACAAAGTACTCCTAATCTTGCAAGAAAAGAAATTCAAACCCAGACTAATATACCCTGCAAAACTCTCTTTCAAGATTAATGGAGAAGTGATATACTTCCATGACAAAAAACAACTACAGTATAAAGTCAGCCCTACACAGACTACTAAAAGAGATCCGAGAGAGGTATCAGAATGATCACAATTCCAGGAATGAGAGTGGAAAGAACCCAACAAATAAGGGAAACAATTAAACACAGGAGAATAAGTTATTCAGTTATTCTTTTGTGTACAGCAGCAAAACATTTCCATCAGCATACTCTACAAATAGACTTCTTCTACACCCTATCCAGGTCTACAGGGTGGATATCAAGGAAATAGCTCAGTCCCACAATTGACACTTGGGCACCAGTAAGCATCATGGACACTGTCCATGTCCACAACATACTACAACTTTGAGTGATATCCTATCCCCAGACTGGTAGAAGTGCTGGTCATATATCTGCCATTCCAGTATTTATTTTATGTTTTGTTCTTAATAATTCTTTACTATCATGAAAACTTTTTTTAGTTCAACTGTTTTGAAATATTTAAGTTGTAATTAATTTATATTTAATTTTCTAAGGAGGGCTGTAAGAACAGCCAACATCGTGGCCCTAGCCTTTCAAAGTCAGTGAAGACTCAAGACATAGGAGAACCTGTACTGTAACATCATGTAACTCAGTTGTGTCCAAACAGAGGAACATGATCAATGATGTAGAGTGTGCCTAAGGAGAGTCACATGGAGAGAAAACTTTCTCTCAGGCTTTCACAGAGAGCAAATTGGTCAAGCAATGGCCATGACTCATCCACATGGCTGACACTGACAAAGGATCTACAAACTGCGGCACAGGGTTTCAGGGTAAATCCTGAGGGGATTTGACTGGTCTTATCAGATACAAAAGCTACATTTCTGGTTATATACGTCTTTCTTTATCTTGTTCTTAACCATCCAGCAGAAAATATAAAAATGAAGCATAAACAGTAAAGCCATATTTATATGCTGAGCTGTAAAAGGCTCAAGTCAACAATTTTGACAATGCCAGTCTTACGGAAAATCCACTACTATTATGTACTACTGGACTATATTGGACCATTTGCTGAATTTGTGCACTTACCATATTTAAATGACAATGGAATACCCTTCTCTGACAAAACAAAAAAGGGGATACAAATGAACATCATTTTGTATCTGTATATTCAAAATAGGATAGATTTACAGCTACATTCTCTTAATTCAATGAATAGAAAGATTTGTTCTAATAGTGTTTTTGGACAGGATATCATGTCTACATTTTGTACAATGAATAACTACTAAGACAACAATATGCAATGTAGCAATTATTGAAACTGTCCTACTAATCGGTTTTGAAACTCTTATTGCTATTAGTTTCTCAAGAAAATTGTTTTAAAAATATTTAATATTCTGAATATTATTTAATCTTAACTTTAGTTTCAAGATTTATACTATATCTTTGACTTACAATCTACTTAAAAGACATGGTATAGTATTTTCTAGTATTAGAAACTTTAAAAAGTATATTTCCATTTTCCATTGACTCTATATTACTTCTTTCTTGTCTTTTGCACACACACACACACACATACACACACACAAATGTCTATAACCCAACATAAGATTAATAATATCTTGTAGAAAATTTCAATGACCTTTTAAATGGGTTCATCTAATATATTTTATGTAGTCCTGCATAACTATCATTTTAAGAGCTCTTTGTTCTTTATCCTGGACCATACAGTAACTTCTCTTGCCTTCTGGATTATGCTATTTATTAATTTCTATATGCTACATCTGGAGGTAGTAGAATATTTCAAGTTTGTAAACCAGAAAATATTTTATTTTAGTTTTCAAAGTTATGTTTCCTAAGTATAAAATTCAATGAAGAGAGTTTTTTTTTTCTTTCAGTCCTCCAAATTAATTATTCTAGTTTCTTACACACTTGGTATTTTTTTTTCTTTCTAGGGAAGCGCTTATTCCACTGAGCCATTTCCCCTGCCCTCTTTCTTCCTAATGTGGAATAAGATGCTATTTGATTTTGTTCTTCCCAACAGCTAATTTTTTTATGTATATGCTTTAATTATTTTTTTCTTTACAATAAGTGTTGGACAATTTCATTTTTGCATATCTTGGTATGATTTTATTCAAATTTCATGTGCAAGGGGTTCATATTTCTTGGAAATGTGGTGCTGTAATTTCAACTAAATTCATAAATCTTAAATCTTTAAATATTTATTGCCTACCCCTTTCC
>PVKA01039847.1:0-19186 GCA_004027165.1 Ctenomys sociabilis
TATTATCCAAAAAGATATAGGAGAAGAATTGTCTTCTATCAAACAAAAGCAAAACACTTGTTTTAATGAAAGGCATATTAGTCAGAGAACTAAAATGAACTGTTGTATATTAAAAACAAGACAGCAAAATGAAAAACAAAAAATTCATAAAATAAAACAGGACAGAATTTTAAAAAAGAAAATTTAGTCAAGATAAAAAATAACACAAAAATAATAACAGAAATAATAATAGAATGAGAAAATTAGTAGTGAAATTTCTCAGTACTAATTTGATATGAATTTCCAAAGTGAAACTCACTGAGTACCTAGGAAAGCTAGGATCTATCAAAACCTATCCCTGAGGAAAACATGTTACATTCAAAACATCAGAAATAAAAAACAAAAATCAGCACAGGAATTCAAAAGAATTTACAAAGTTCAAAATTCTGGGTGAACAGATTATTCATTTAGCGAAACTAACAATCAACAAAGGTCAGTGGTGGCAAATGTTTCAGCACTAGTGCCCAAACTGCAATCCAAAACCCACTTATTGCAAAGTACTAACATTGCAATTAACAATTAAGCCTTAATGAGTTTTTTAGTTTAGAAAAAAAAAAAACAACTCATACATTAACATCTTTTATCTTAAAGAATAATAAAATCATGCTGTAAATTTGCCACCAGTGACAAGATTATTCACTTAGCCAAACTAACAATCACATAATTTTAAAGCTACTTTAGATACTTAAACCCTAAAAAAAAATGACTACCCTGCACTATTTCTCAAGAAGTTACTGTAGTATATTATCCTTCAAAATGAGAGAGTGGCTTAGTTTGCTCAGGCTCCTTCAATAAAATACCATAGATGGGGTGACTTAAATAGCAGGCTTTTTTTTTTTTTCACACATAGTTTTAGAGGCTGGGAGATACAAAATCAAGGTGCAATCAATCTATTTTCTAATGGATGGCCCTTAGTGGCTTGCAGATAACTTCCTTTCACCTTGTGCCCACATGAGGAAGAGAAAGAACTCTGGTATCTCTTACCTCCTAAATAAAGGCATCAACCCTGAGGAATCAGGGCCTATATTAGCTTTTTGTCAGTGACCCAAATACCTGAGAATGTTAACATAACATGAATGGCCTCTGGCCTAGTTCCCTGTGGATTACTACTTATTACCTGAAACCTCATGAGTAGTCTTCACTGACCACATTCCTATCAACATTCTGGTCTTCTGAACTCTGTTCAGAATTTCCTATTTACCTCCACTTACACTATTCTAGAGCTTCAGGTCCATATCTCCAAGGCTTTCCAAACTTATCCCATAGTTTCCAAAGATTTCTGAGTCATATCCTCTTGTACAGTCATATTAATAGCCCTACCTCTGATACTAATTTTCTGTATTAGGTTGTCACCACTATGACCAAAATACCTGAGAAACTCTACTTAAAGGAGAACAGATTTATTTTAGCTCCTTGTTTCAGAAGCCTCAGGCCATACTTGACTAGATTCAAGGCAGAAACACCCTGACAGTGGATAGCTGCTCACTTTACAGTAGTCAGGAAGTAGAGAGACAAGGAAAGAGCCAAAGAAAGGAAAGGTCAGGTGTCTAGCATATAGCCTTCCAGGTTATGCTCTAGTGACCTACTTCCTCCAACCAGGCCCCATTTCTCTTATAGCATGTTCAGTTATGAACTCATTAACAAGCTAAACCTTTGATGAGGTTAGTGCTCCATGATATAATTAATCACCTTCCAAAAGCCCAACCTCTTAACATATGAGCCTTTAGAGAACATTTCTGACCCAAACACAAACAAGGCTCTCCCTTTATGACCTATTTAATCTTTATCACCTTTCCTTATATAATCTATCTTTAGATACAGCAACAAGAGATTAGCTTCTACATAAAATAAGTTTGAGTGGACAAAGGCACTCAGTCCATATAAGGAGCAAACCAACAAAAAAAAAAGTACATCTGATTTTTAAATAGCTGTCTAACACAGGACAGCAGCAAAAACATACTCCAAAATGATAATGAAAAGAAATGGAGATTGGGAACTACCCATCAAACAAAAGCTGTCCAGACTGGAGCAATGTCACTAAAGAGACTGAAACACTTAAGGCTATCATGTCATGCTGTTTGCCTCTGTGGCACCTTTTGACATTACTGGCGGATGTGTCTTAACAAAACAGGAAGTCTATTTTAAAATGAGAGGAAGATCAGGGAAATAGGGATTCAGACCTATGAGAAAGGCAAAAGGAATTCCAAGAATGATAGCAGAACAAACTCCTGAGAGGATTACTACTCAGGAAATAGGCCTGTGTGAATAGGAAGTGCCAAGGAGGAATGTCTCCAAGAAAAAATAAAACAAAACAAAATAATATTGGATCTGATACATTTCCTGAAGCTACTGACCTTGAGTAGAAGTGTATGTCAGAAAGATATGACAAGAATAATAGATATGGAGAAAACGCAACATGAAAAAACAAGGGAATTAATGACTTCAGAAAATACAAAAAAAAAAAAAAAAGTACAAAATTAAAAGTAATGACAATCAATCAATCATACTCAGTGAGGGCGTAAGAATATAAACACCGGAACTGGCCTGATAGCTCACCTGCTTAGGCAGAGCACAGCGGTGAGGGGAATCGAACTGGTCCCTAAGCTTGCCTAAGCAGGAGCTTTAGTCCCTGAACTATTTTACCAGCCCCTATTTACTTTGTTTTAATCAGTATTGGTGTTTAATCCCCAGCCTGCCCTGCCAGCCCCACTCTGAGATAGCAATTGAGACTGGGCATGGTAGCATACACCGGTAATCCCAGCACTTGGGATGGTGAAAATAGGAAAATCACCACAAGTCTGATCTACATAGTGAGACCCTGTATACCCTGTATTAAACATACATTTTAAAAAAGAAAAAAAAGAATATAAACACTGAATACTGATTAAAACAAAGTAAATAGTGACTGGTAAAATAGTTCAGGGACTAAAGCTCCTGCTTAGGCAAGCTTAGGGACCAGTTCCATTCCCCTCACCACATACTATACCAGCCCTGCCCCCAGGGTGGCCTAAGCAGGCCAGAGTATGGAAGTAGTGGTGCACACCTAAAATCCCAGCACTCAGGAGGCTGAAAGCAGGAAGATCACTATGAGTCTGAGCTATGGAGTCAGACCCTGTAACAATCAAATACATTTAAAAAAAAAAGCAAATAAATCAAAAAACTAGTAACACCATAAAAACAACAACAAAAAAACCTCTATGGCATGGGTGCTAGGATAGTTTTACATGAAAGCTACATACTTTTCTACCATAACAGAAATATAATCAATAAAAAGGCCTAAATAAATGATCAATAAAAAGCAGTATATGAATATTATTTAGTAGTAAGGGAGATGTGTAAATTCTAGTATAAAAAAGAATGAGTTGTAAGTTACTGCCTCAGAAAAGGGGAACAGGAATAAGGAAGCTATTCTAATGTGTAAAGAAAAGGGTAGATTACAGGGAAAATTTTTGACTTAACAAAGCATATAAATAATATTGGGAGGGCAAAAAACAAAAAGGAAAACAATAGACAATCCAATCAAAAATTGGGCAAAACATTCAAATACGTATCTCAAAAAAAGATTAGCCAAAGATCCACATACAAAAAAAAAAGTTTTCATTGGTCATCAGTAAAACATTAAAATCACTACATACTACCAGAAGAAAAAGAAGAGTGTAGAACATTTAGAAGTGGGAATATAAAAGTACAATCATTTTGGGAAACTGTGACAGTATTTACTAAAACTAGGCAGACATATATAAGATTTGTGGATACATGTTTATCTAAAGATATATAAGGACAGACATATTGACATTATTTATAATAAAAACTAGAAACCACCCAAAGAGAAAATAGTAAGTAGATACATTTTCATATTTCACAAAATGGAATATTATATACCAGTAATGGTGAAGAGACTATAGCTACATACACAATCTTAGAAATATGTTAAACAAAAGAAAATATAAAATGAAAGTTTTTGCTTATATAAAGTTCAAAACTGGGTAAAAGTAAATTAAAACTAAACATCAACACAGTGCTTATTCTGAAGAACTATAAAACTGTAGTGTTTAGGACATAGCATAAGGAGGGCCTTCAGCAATACTGTTTCTTCAACAGGAGGTAATATGCACATTAAAAGCATCCATATTTATGCAAATTTAGCAAGCTATATTCATGTAATCTAAGAGGTACACTTTTCTCTGTGTAATTTTATTTTCAGAAAAGTTTTACTTCAGAAAATTCCAATTTTAACTTTTACAACTTGTGTAACCTCGCACAAATTAAACTAACTGAACATCTATTTACTCATCTCTAATGTAGAGATGACAAAAGCATCTACTTCAGATCTTTTCATAAGATTCAGATCATAAATGAGAAGGTGAAGAAATTTTGAGTTATTAACAGTAATGATTTAATTAATTATGCCTATATAATAAGGCCCCATTAAAAACTCTAGTCATAAGAGAAATAAATTATGCTCATATGTATAAACATATTATCTTCCTAGTATAAAGAACTGAAAGAGAAAATAAGATCAAAAAGGTACGACAGATTTTATGAAAGGGAAAGAAACTGCTCAAAAGGAAAGAACAACTGGGATGGGGGAAAGGAGGAAAAAATATATATATGTATATGTATGTATATATAGCTAAGATAATTGTACTACTCATTTCTATTAGTTTATTGAAATGAACAGTCAGTGCTCATATTGTTTGACCAATTTTCTATGTGTATGTCTTGTAATCTGAGCAACTACTTTGAAGATAACTATATACAATAAAATGACCATTGTTAATTCCCTATTATCTTGCCTTAAAATTCTGTATCATTTTTATTTTGTTTAAAATAAAAAATAGAGGGCCAGCCAGTTAGCTCAGTGGATTAAAGTGCCTGCAAGCGGTGCAGGGGCCAGGAGTTCAATCCCTGGGCCTGCCATGCCAGTCCCGCTACCGGGGAGCACTAAGAGGGCAACTGAGACCAGGCTTGGTGGCACACACCTATAATCCCAACTCTTGAGTATCATCTAATAGTGAGACCCTAAATACCCTACAGAGCCTTCCCTAAAATACAAATAAATAAAATAAAAATAATAATTTGTTTAAAACCCTGTTAAGCAATGGGGTCCAAAGAGCTACTGTATTAGCACATTCATATGCCAGGAGGGTCATGTACTCTTCAAGAAGAAAAGTTCATGCAATTGAGAACCTTCTATATCTTGGCCTGTGTACCTCCTTATCTGGCTATTCATTTGTATCCTTTGTATTTTTTCTTCATAAAATTTTAATAATGTTTCCATGAATTCTATAAATCTTTATAACAAATTATCAAATATAAGAATGAGATGCAAGAATCTTCAATTTGTAGCCAAGTTGGTCAGGTGTAACAAAGGCCCAGAACTTGCAATTGACAGATGAGGTGAACTCAGGCCTGTAGAACTGAGCACTTACCTGTGTGACCTGTGCTAACTTTGGAAAGATGACGCTAGAACCGATAAGAAGTTTCACTCACTTGGTGGTGGTACAGTTTCTGGGTTTTGCAAGGCAAATTATACAATATAGTATACATATTTTATAAGATTATTTATAATGAATCACCCAAAGAACCATATACAAAGAGTTCAGGAAATCAGTCTACACACTAAAGACCAAAGACTCCACTTGAGGATCTGCATCCCATGCTAATGTCCTGTATGAGTCCAGCTGAAGACCAAGAGTTCATAACAATGCCTCCCACAAGTACAACTGGAAGCCTAGACACATGATGATATCTCATGCAGGCATATTTCACGGGTCTATGTGGGAAGGTCCAAAGGTGAGTGGTGGAAGCTAGAAAGTCTATGACAGCAGGATGAAGGATTTGTGCCAGCAGGCTGAGGGAACTGAACTAGAGCCATGAAGTACAGCTCAAAGTAAGAACCAGACTCCCCTGAATGGTACCACAGCCATCAACAGCAACAGTGAGGTCCCGAGCTCCGCTGATGATGAGGAAAGCCGAGTCCTATCAGGAAAGCCAACATGACAAGCGTCTACAGGAGACAGATAACTACACCATTTTCCCCTCTGGAGTCAGGAAGCAGTGCTCAAAATGAGGACCAGAGCTCCTCCAAAATGGACCACAGCAATTCTCAAAGACAACAAAGTCCCAAGCTCCTTCAATGATGAGAACAGCAGAATTCATTAGGAAAGCCAGCATGACAAGCTCCTCCATGAGAACCAACAGCTCCCTATAGTCTCTCAACAGCATTCCAATACCTTCTCTTCTTCTCCAGTTCTGCCTCTTGCTGTTGGCAACAATCCTCAGGTGAGTCCCCTACACCTAGCACCATGCTGGTTTAGTTCATGTAGCTACTACCAGTTGACCACCACTTATCAATCCTACACTTGGTGTTTCAAGACTGTAGAACTGGTTATCAACTTAGAAGAAAAGCACATAGTTGGTATCAGAAGTGTCATCAACAGAGAAATAGTGTTTTCCTTAGCAATTGATATTATCTTTTTGACATTCTATTTTCTTGATTATACAAGGAAATAATCAGGATTATGTGTGAGATTAATGTTTAAAAAACATTAAAAGTAGAAGATGTGCTACTAAAAGTAGTAAAAGAGTATATGAAACTATGTGAGTTTATAAATAGTTTTGGGTGTGCGTGCATATGTGTACATCTGAATATGAGTTATTTCAAAATACAAAGGTAAATAATAGGAAAGGCTCCTAAGAGCTGAAAGGAGATGGATGGTTTATGGACCAGAGACTGCCTAAGGTAAGGGCAGAGAAGCTAATGAAATACAGCCCTCGCGCATACTTTCTCTCCTGAGATTCTTATATACTTTTCCTTAAAACAACTCATTACTGATTTTCAGCACACATGAATAAACTATTTTCAAAGATCTTCAAGAAGAACTACCACAGAAATCTGGCAGAGTAAGGCTCAGAGTGAAACTGGAGCCCTATCTAGATCCATGTCTAGACACAATTATAAACAATTTAAGTTAACTGATTAATACTCTAGAAAAAGTAAGAGCAATTTCTGAACACACAAAAAAGTGTTCAATACATGTTAGTTGTCACTGTCATTGTTGGGAGTGTGAAGAAGGCCAGGTCATTAAGAACACAAATTTGGAAGGAGTCCCTGAAAAGGAATCCCTGTTCTAACAGTTACCAACTGTGAGGCCCTATTTAAGATACTTCATGAATTTCCAGTTTCTTCACCTTTACAATGGAAACAATGTATTCTATACTTCATAGGGAGGTGTTGAGAATTAATAAGAAATAATTATTAAGACCAATGCAGGCATATTGTAAGAGTTAAAAAAATATGAGCAGTTCTCTTTTCTCTTATGAGATATGAAAAAATCAATTCATTTGTTGCTCCTATTCAAAACTATCATATGCTGAAGACAAAATTTAAAACTTTGAAATGGTGAATAATTTTCAGGACTCTTTAGGAACATAAATAGGCTTTCCTTGGAAAAATTCTGGAAAAGAAAAACATATAAGTTTGCTCAAACAAAAGGAAGCTGTACCAAAAATCTACCAATTGGGCCGGCCAGATAGCTCAGAGGACTAAATTGTCTGCTTAGGCAGAGGCAGGGACTGAGGTTCAATCCCCAGCATGGTGTCCCGGCCCCTAACCCAGGGATCACTGAGACTTGGCATGATAATGGGCCTGTAATTCTAGTGCTTGGAAGGCTGATAACAGGACAATCACTATGAGTCCAATCTGTGTAGTGAAACCATGTAGACCCTGCACTAAAACATATTTTGAAAAATCTACCAATCATTCTTGATTGCAAACTTTAAAGCAGCAAGTCCACTACCTTTTCTCCAGAGAAACAATTATAAGCAGAAGAAAGAGATAAAGGAAGAAACACACTATTTAAGTCAATTTGTTCAGCTTAATGTCTACATACCATTTACAGCAGCCTCCCAATTCCTTCCCAGATTGAGGAAGAAGGGGGATATCTTTTTAATAGCAGTGTTTTAATTTAACCAATTAGCTCAAGTACTCCAAGTTTGAAAAGCCTCTTACAACTACATAGCTGATGGCTAAGCTTGAAAAGAGTAATTAATCCTCCTAAGCTATTCCTTTACAAATTTCAGTTAGTATAAAAATGTACATGCACTTCCCAAACACAAACAGAGACAATAAAACAATGATAATTGTTGCCTTAAATAATGAATTCAAACTCAAAAGATTAAGGAATGAACTGTCTGTCATTCCTTAAAAGTGAAAGCCAGGGGACCAAGGAGATGGCTCAGCAGAATAAACACTTCCCTGGCAAGTGCAAGGGTCTGAGTTCAATCCCCGGTTCTGCCAAAAAAAAAAAAAAAAAGAATGCCAGATAGACGACAATTTAGCTGTAATTCCTATGGTTAGTCAGGTGGTTTTCTAAAACTATCTTAACTCCTCTGTATGTCCACAAACAAGAGATTTGTTGTGTGAATCTGTAAACTGAATGATGTAATTGAAATACAAGCACCAACCGGTATCACAGTTTGTGTTTCCAGGGATACCTGGAACTTGAACACTGCGATTATACAAAGCCCAAAAGCAGATCTTCCTAACAATACTCAGAAGCCTGCCCATTTCCTCTCCTCTTAGTCACTATTTCGAGCAAAGAAAGGACACCTATGTTACTACCAACTATTCCTTTAGATAACATACTTAGGAACATTCCACTACCACTCAATTGTTCATTTTTATATCCTCAACATGACAACAAAAGAATTTTTTAAAAAGAGAGAATAAGAATATACATGCTATGTTAATAGACTCTGAAAAGACCAGGCTAGAGTTCTTTAATGAAACTTCATAATACATTTTTAATGTATGCATTTTTAGATGCAATGCACTTAAGACATTTTAAATTAATCCTTACATTATACTCCTGGGTTACAGAGTATTGTTTCATTAAGAAATAAATAATTTCTTCCTCTTGTGCCTTTTCAAAAAAAGTTATATTTCCTTACTGTTAAGATTTGAAGTCATATGAATTTAGTATGTAAAATTTATTCTAGCTAGAGTATTACAATGTGAAAACACAATGAGATGATTGATTATATTGTTGCTAAAAGTCAAAACAGTACAGGCTTTTAAAAAAGTCTCTTTAAAGGGTGGCTATCTAGGGCAAAATTGTAGTTAAGGTCTTCATTCAGAGTTAGGATATATATATATATATATATATATATATATATATATATATATAATGTATATATGTTCAAATTTATTTCTAGAATGTTTTTCCATTAATATGCTATTTAAATTCTAAATATTCCATAATTTCTTATTTTTCCAATTAAATATTTTAAACAATCATTTTGCAAACTGCAGATGTGAAAGTGACAAGGAAAATGGAGATTCCACAGAGACTGGATACAGAGAATCCACGGACATGACAATCAGAGTTCCAAAGAGCTGTTTGATGGTGATAGTGGCAGCAGAAAGTTTTGAGCTATATGAATGGAACAGCCTCCACCTTCTGGCTTCTCTCCTAGTACTACCCCTCATTCAGACTGTCACAATGCCAACATTACAGAACACGAAAGAGTCTCTGTGTGCACTATAGCCTTAAAACATTTTAATGAATCTTGCTGAAAATAACTGACTTCTGTAGATAAAGGGCCAATTATAGGACCCTCAAAAGGAAGGAGAAAAATTTAAGAGTTCTTTTAAGTTTAGAAAGCCATTTGACGTTATATTCGGCCCCTAGAGCCTCCATAACTAACAAGTACTGTTCAAAATTAGGTTCTAGTCTACAGCCATACCACCTTGAGCATGCTTCATCTCATCAGATTCTATGACAATTATAACATAATTCTTAAAATACAATTCTCAATGATAAAACGAGAACATAGACCAAATCATAGGTTTTGTGACAACCCCACTCACTATCACATTGAATTTTGCCAACGTGTGTATCATTATCAAATCAACATTTATATGCATGCACATTTCCGTACTCAATAGAGTATAAGCACAAATATGATTAAACATTTTATTACTATATAATCACAATTTTGTCAAAGCAAATATTTAATAAAAATAATTATGTAACAGAAGTAGCTGATGCACAATTTGTCAAATCTAGTCAAGAGGACAAGGTGAGAGGGAAGAAAAAAATAAGTTATAAGTAGCAAAAAGGGCCTGGGGAGATGGCTCAGTGGAATAAGCACTTCCCTGGCAAGCACAAGGGCCTGAGTTCAATCCCCGGTTCCGCCAAAAAAATAAATAAAGCAGCAAAAAGCTACTCAATGACTTCATGATTTCATTTTTTATTATCTCCAAATGGAAACAAGAATGGGGGGAAAAATCGCTGGGAAGCTAAATAAGAGGCATGGCAACAGGAGAAGCAATGTTCACTGAATTACAAGGCAAAGTGGAAAATGGCAGGTATGAGTTTTAGAGGCTTGGCAGATTGAACCTTTGTCTAGTGCTCAGATCCAGGACCAAAGTGTTTTCACAAGTAGGTCAAAAAACAATTACAGGAGGAATATCTGGACCCATACAGTGAAGCATGGGAACATAAAGAGTTTCTAGGGGTTCATTAATACCTCAATCTTATAGTAATATGAATAAATAAAACAATACCTATTAAATTTACAGATAACATGGAACTGAATGAAATAAGTAGATATAATTGGCACAGAATCAGAACACAAAATGATCATGAACAATTGAAAAAATGGGTCAAATTTAGTAACAGAATTATGAATAGTTGCTTACATTATGGAATGTCCTTTGTCAGGTTTTAACAATGATTTGAATGAAGCATTGTACTATATAGATACAACAAAAGTTGTTGAAGAGTCCTTCACATTCCAATTACAGTAAAGCTCAGGTGGAAAGCACAGAGATTAAAGAAAAGAAAATCATGCAAAATATGCAGGACAATTTTACTCATAAGCTAATATCTTTCTATTGTATTTAGATCTTTTAAAATAATAAAACCAAATCACTCAGGGGCTAGGGAGATAGCTCAGTAGAATAAGTGCTTCCTGGCAAGTGCAAAATCCTGAGTTCAATCTCTAGTACCACAAAACAAAAAAAAAAAAAAAAAAAAAAAAAAAAAGAATATCTCATTTAACTGATTTTGTTTTTTACATTTTATTTGTTTTGGTACTGGGGACTGAACTCCAGACTTCATGCTTGACAGGCTGGTGATCGTGTCACTGAGCTATTTCCGCTCAGTGACATTTTTTTTCTAAAAAGAGTACAAAGTAGTATTAAATCAGAAAAACTGCACATGATACTGAATTTCACTATCTGATTTTCAATGCCCACAGAAAAATTCTATTATTTTTAGTCTAACATAAATTTAAAATAAATATATTGAAACATCACTATAATCACTTTAATCAAGAGTAGGGTAAAACAAAGGGATGCTGAATGGTTTCTCTTATATGAGAATCCCAAAGAGTAAATAATTTAAAGTGCAAAATAGAAAACAGATGTTGGGAAAAAGAGAGGCAGACATTTTTCATGTAAGAAGGTGATCAAGGGATGGAGGGACAGGATGGGAAAGGAAGGGTAGAAGAAAAAAGGACTGAGATGTGATGTGTACATGTACCAATTCTCTATTAGGGATGTGATCACTATGTATTATAAATATGTACAAATCAAGTAAAAATGAAAATGATATTAAATCATAAATCCAATATTTACACTTATCGTTTTTCTTTTTTTAAAAAAATTAAATCTTTTCTTTCTTTATTTGGCACAGGGTCCAGTGCTGGGAAGGCTGAGACAGGAGGATCACTATGAGTCTGAACTGCACAGTGAGGCCCTGTATCAAATTAATTAACAGAAAAATAATATTTGAGATATATACCCAGATTTAAAAATGCCAGGCATTCTTGGTTCTCCCAGTTCGTTAAAATTGTTTTCCAACTCATTTAAAAATTTACATCTGTGATAAAGGTGAAGCAAACCTTAAATTTCAGGTAATTTTGTAAGGTAAAGTCTAAAACAGAAGACTCTAAGGTCTAATAGTTAATAAAACAAATATGATACATGACAACAAAGCATGTATGATGGAATGCATAATACCCTTATCTTCAGCTTTACAGTCCACAGTTTCATTCACTTCTTCCATGCTATAGAACATATTGGTATTTCATTTTAGGGCTAAATATTATTTCAATGTATGGATATATCATATTCTATTTATGCATTCATACAACTTTGATGTCAAACTGTGATCTGAAAAAATTAAAGGAAATCTTCAGAAATAAAACTTCACAGATTTTAATGGTGTGTTGTTCCAAATAGGACAATAAAAGATTAAGCAATCCTGCTTGGGATGTGAATCATCTTTCTTGTGTAGCGTATCTATAATGTATATGCTACCCACCTAGCTGTTTCAGTTATCAACTGTCATAGTATCACAATGCTTGGGTCTAACAACATTTATTTTACTTAGAAATGACCCCAAAGCACAGGAAATGTCTCTGGCAATTCAGATACGCCAAAAAGTAGACATAAAGTATTTATTTTAAATAAAAAGGTCAAAAGTTCCACCCCTCCCCCAAGAGTTTCATTATATAGTTCAGGGCTCAAACCCCTCAGCCTCACAAGTATGGGACTATACATCACATCACCTTGCCTGGCCATAATTTCCCAACTTAATATAGGAAGCAAAAAAGAGACATGTTGAAGTTGCTAAAGCACACAGCAAGAACATATCTTCGGTCTATGAAATTGTAAAGGAAAAAGAAACTCATGCATTTATGTCTTATGTATAGGAAAAGCAGTGCATATAGGATTTGGTGCTATTCATAGTTTCATACATCCATGGTTCCATGTATCTCCTGTGGATTGGGGTGGGCTTGTATAGTTTAACAAGGTAGATAGATTATCTCTATTAATAATAGTGTTATGGAAGTATAACTCATACAACATACAATTTACCTAATTTAAATACTCAGTTTCATAGTCTTCACTATATTCAAAGATAAACATAATCATCAGCGACCTGAGCTAATTTTAAGACATTGTCATTATCTAAAACAAGTTTTATTATCCTTTACCTAGCATCCTTATATACTTATCACCCTTGGCTTTAAGAAACCTCTAATATACTTCCTGTCTCTAAGCATTTTCCTTTTTCATTATTTCATGGTCTTTTTTTTTTTTTTTTTTTTTTTTTTTTTTTTTTTTTTTTTTTTTTTTTTTTTTTTTTTTTTTTTTTTTTTTTTTTTTTGTATTTTAGGGAAAAGTCTACAAAGTGTTCAGGATCTCACTACTACATTGGAGTCGGACTCCTAGTGATCCACCTGTTTACAGCCTCCCAGGAGCTGAGATTACAGGCATGCACCACCACACCCAGTCTTAAATGCTGTCTCAACATGCTCTGGGGGCAGGGCCAGGACAGCAGGGCCCTGGATCCAACCCCTGCCCCCTGCACCTGCTTGCAGATGCTTTAATCTGCTGAGCTATTTGGCCAGCTCAATATGTGGTATTTGACTTAGAAGAATATATTCAAGATTCTCCCATGCTACAGAATATATCAGCGGTTGGGGAGATAGCTCAGTGGAACAAGTGCTTAGCTGGCAAGAGCAAGGTCTTGAATTCAATCCCTGGTACCACAAAAAAAAAAAAAAGAGTGCATCAGTATTTCATTTTTTATCTTTGGCAGAACCAGGTATTGAACTTAGGCCCTTGCACCTGCCAGGGAAGCACTTATTCCAATGAGCCATCTCCCCGGCCCAGTATTTCATTTTAGAGCTGAATATTTCAATGTATGGATATATTATATTCGATTTATGCGTTCATCAGTTAATAAGCATTTGGGTTATTTCCTTTTTTTTTTTTTTTTTTTTGGTACTCTTAAATGACAAGATTTTCATGACATGTGAACATGTTTTCCTTTGTCTTTGTTTTATATTTTGGTCTGCAATTGCTACATCATATGGAAATTCCATACTTATTTGAGGCAAGTTATCAAAACAGCCCATTTTATGTTAGCAGTGTAGGATTCAAATTCTTCTACATCCATGGCAACAATGTTCATTTTTTAAATTAAATTAAATTAATTAATTTAATTAAATGGGCATCAAGTGATACTTGTGTTTTTTATTTCTGTTGTCCTGGTAAATTAAGACCATTTCTTCACATATTAATTGACCATGTATACATTTTTCTTAGAAAAATATATATTCAGGAACATTATGGTTTAAGTATGCACCACAAAATTCATGTATTGGAAACATAATTCTCAATTCAACAGTGCTGAAAAGTGGGGCTTAATAAGATTAGGTCATAAAAGCTTTGCTTTTACAAATGGATTACTATAATCACTTTGGAAGTGAGTTGCTATTGTTTATTTTCTCTGGTATTTGCACTTCATTCTTCTTATGGCTGTTCTTTGTATAATCTATCTTTTATTTTCAATTTATTTGTATCTTTCAATCTCTTATAGAAAACAAACAGCTGATTCCTATTTTTAAATCCATTGTAATAAATTATTTTGGTCTAATTCATTCACTTTTAATGCTATTAGTGGTGTAAATGCATTTATACCTGCCCTTCTACTTTTTGTTTACTATTTGTTGCTTGATTTTTGTTAATACTGTTGCTACTTTATTCTTTTTACTGTTTTATTTTGTATTAAGTGAATCTTTTTAATTTTTAGAATTTTTTTAATGGTTGCTCTAGGGCAGGGGTTACCATATACAGTACATCTTATCAGAGTCATCTTCAGATTAATACTTAATGTCAGAAATGCTACACAGCTCTATTTTCTTTCCCCAGCTTTACTCCTATCCACTTCTTGCATATGATAATTGACAGATAATATAGAAATACAACTGCTTTTGAATCAAAAAAGAAAGAAAAAGATTTGATTTATTGTCTGAAGTTACTTAGTTTAAAGAAGTTCCTTTAGTTGCTCTGCTAAATAGCAGACTTTACAAGAGCAACTAAAGGAACTTTAGTTGTTTTTCTTTATCTGAAAATATATCATTTTCATGTCTGAAAGATAGTTCTGTTAAAGATAGAATTCTCAGCTAACAATCTTTTCTCTGCACCCTGAATATGTTATCCCACTGCCTTCTGACTCCTGCTTTTCCTATTGAGGTTTACCTGAAAATGATGAATAATATTTTTCTGTCTTCAAGATTTTGTCTTTGATCCTCAAAAAAAATTTTTTTTACTATTTGTGGATCTCTTTGTGTTTATATGTACACATCCTGAAATTCATTGAGCCTCTTGGCTGAATAGTCTACTGTTTGGAGCTTTTAGTGATTTCTTTGAATATACTTTTCTGCCTCTTTCTGTCTTCTGTCCTGTTGTTCCAGGGAAGAAAATATTTGAAGCAGATGCTTGGGAAAAGAAGGAACCCTATATTCTTGGCTGCACTAGTCTCCCTCAGCTGGGTAAGGACAGGAAAAAGCAGTCTTGGCTCAAATATCACATACTTGCTTTTTAAAACAAATTTTGCAAGTTTTCTTAAATTTTTGTGGGTTTTAAAATTTTTACTATGTACCCTTATGACCACTTTGTTCATAATTTTCATCACTTACACTGGGAAATGGATTGTAGAAATATTCAGGCTAAATTGCCAGATTAATTCAATTTAGCCATTAACTTTTAAAAGATCCTACACATACAACAGGTGAAATGCATAGAATGCTATAAGTACATAATATAAAGGTAACTTATAGTTTTGCAATCAGAGGACATTTGCTAAGAAACTGATAGTTATATGGAGCTCCAAATGATATCCAGGCATTGTCTATTATAGTAACATGAAAAGGAGGACAGGGGAGCAAAACAAAATCTCATGCAGAGACAACAGTACATGCCTTCTGGTGAAAGAGAACATGCCACATTCTGGGAAGTGAAAAGTAGACTAGTGCTTGGAGCAGAAATACAAAGTAGAAGAAAGTCTACATGTAAAGATGGAGAGTTAGGCAAGCACCAGAGTATGTTATAAATTTTATACTTAACTGAAGAATGGACAACCAATAAACAGAAGAGTTTTAAACAGAAGTATATTACACAGGGACTGATACGTAGTTTTGGTTTTGCTTTTTAGTACCAGAGATCGAAATCAGGACCTTGAGCTTGCCAGGCAGTCTGTCACTAAGCTATCTCCCTGGCCACTGATTTGTGGTCCTGAAGGATCATTCTGCCTACACATAGCAGTTTATAACCACAACAAAAAATTCAAGAACAAGGGCATCTTGCATAGAGCCTATTATAGACTGAATTGTATTCCTAACCCTTGGAAATTGAGTTATTACAGGTATGATTAACTTTAAAATCATTAGAAAAGAGAGGGTCTCAAATTTGAAATGACTCAAATCACTACAATGACAGAGAAATATGAAAACACAGGAGACACAAAAGAGACTATGTGACATGGGAGAAAGAAACGAAGAAAGAAATGAAGCTAAAATAAAAACACAAGCAAGAGCCAGTAAGCATTGGAGGCAAAGAGAGCAAATTCTCTCTCAGAGCTTCCAGAGGAATTAACCCTAAGTTTAAACTTCTGGTCTCATAAACTATGAGAGAATAAATTTTTGTTGCTTAAAGTTGCATAAGTCATGTTAACTTGCTAAAGCATCTCTAGGAACAGAGGCTACTATGGCAATCCCAGCAAGGGGGATGGTAGAATGGAACTCACATAGTGGAGTAGGAATAAATGAATGTTTACTAGAGAAATACTCAGGTGATGAAAAGGACTAAAACTTATAATAAACAATCTGGTGACAGGCAAATAGTGTGGTAAAGACAGCCCCTTGATTTTTCTCATTACCCAAATGAACTGTATAATTTTAGAACATTTTATAGTGACATCCTGGTATGGCTTAGATATGATTTATATGTGTCCGAAAGGTATGTGTGCTAAAACCTTTCTCTCTGATGTAGCACTGAAGTGGTAGAAACTTTATGAGGTACAGACAAGATAATTTGTATCATTAGGAGTTCTGCCCTTAGAAGAGAATAATACTGGTTTTAGGAAGTGAGATAGCCTTTGTAAAAGTGAGTTGCTACAAAACTAAAACAAGCCTGACTGCTCAATCTCTTTTGTTTCCTGTGATAGGCCCTCTTTCATTATAGGCTCTTCCACTACCATGTTATCTGCCATGTTGTGACATGGCCACAAGGGTTTTCCCCAGAAGCCAAACAAATACAGATATCCAATCTCAGACCTTTTCTTCAAAACCATGAGCTAAATAAACCTCTTTACTTCATAGAATTCTTGGCATTGACTATTTTGTTATGACAACAGAAAATAGACTAATACAGATTCTTTTGTCTTTAATATGTATCTAAAGATTCCTTCTTGAACTTTCTGGACCAAAGGCTCAGTTCAGATCTTCTAATTAATAAGACTATTTCATGTCTCTTTAAAATAACATTTCAGAGACCTGCAACAGAGGCAAAAAGTCAGAGGAAGATTATCAATTCCAAACACCATATTGTCAGCCTAAATGTATTCTTTTCTGAAAAGCAAATAAAACATTTCCTTTCATACTGTCCATGAAACTATAAACATTAACAGAGAGGCTATTTACATCTTATTTAAATATTAAGGTTCCGTCAGGCATGATGATGCAAGCCTGTTAATTCAGCTACTTAGGAAGCTAAGGCAGGCAGCAAGACCCCATCAACAACAATAAATAAGGTTCATACTACTGTATTGTTGGAATTAAGATTATAATTTCTTCCTCTCTAAAACTTTCCTCCAATATAAGTAAAAAACAAGACTCTAGAGTATACTAGCTGAATATTTATAATTTATTACTGGATTTTTATTACTTCAATTTTACATGTTGTATACAACAACTCAGAGATTTAAAATATATTTTCCATCTAACTATTTTTAAACTGTTCAGAATAAATGACATTACTCAATCTAAATCATAACAACAAGATGAGTTATTAGGAAAAAATAACTCCATTCCAAATAATTTTTAGTTTATATAATTTTTCAACCATGCTATTCTTTTGAGCAACATATTTTTACTTGTAAGCAATGAGTTTGGAAAATCTGAAATTTATACATCTTTTCTGATCTAACTATCTGACTCTTTATGTATGGAGCACTTATCCCACCTCCACCTAAGGAAACCCACTTAACCCTAAACCAACATAATCAAGATTTTGCACAAGATTTTATTTTATGCCCTGGTTCTCTTATAACCAACTTTGAAAAGGTTAACTATATCATTTAGGATGATGAAAAAATAAAGCGTATGGTTACATATTCATTTTCCCTACTTCCTGTGGCCATGTGATGAAAAGAACTTCTTCACTTTCTTATATACCATGTTGATAGGAGCCACTTGACTTAAAAACAATGAATTTAATTCTACTGTGGCAGGAGAGCCCAAATGATTTTTCAAGCCCATGTTTTATTATCTTTACAATTAATCAAACATTCTTTGTCCTCATTTTCATTTCTTTAGAGAAAAACTAGGATGAAGTGGTGGTGGTATATGCCTAAAATGCAAGCACTCAGAAGGCTGAGGAAGAGAATGTAGGGTTTGAGGCCAGCCTGAAATACACAGTGATTTCAAGATGGTTCTGAAATATACAGCATAGATCCCAGTGAAATCATGAAAACAAAGAAGAATTATACTATTTAACAATTAAGAAAACTGACATAGATGATGACAAACCAGACACTCTAAATGAAAGTGATATGAATAATAAAGGATTAAGAAAGAGTCTTGGCCAGAGAAGATGGCATAAATTCACCTCTTTCTGTTCCTCCACAGTTTTGAAATAACATGAAAGACAATCACAGAACATTATAAATGAAAAGAAAGTTCATTTCCTGGAGGCCTTAGGGCTACAGGAATAACAGTGGTAGTATATCTGATACTTTCAATTCAGCCAAAGGAGGTAATTCAGGCCTGCCTTCAAACCTAGCAACAGAAAGCAGGTGATGCAGCCAAATTTCTCTTGACAATAAACAGTAAGCAAGTCCAGCATGATTGGTAAGGAAGGGACAATGGTGGCAATAGGATATACCAGAAAAGATTGTTTTCCAATTAAAAAACAAATAAGAATAAATAAATATAAATTGGTATGATTAAAAATAAAAAGGAAATTTTAAAAAGTAGAAAATCTATTTATTTTGTCCAAAGAACTCTGTAATATAATTCTTCAAACAACATAAAATATGAATTTCCAAATCTATCTAAATTTGAC
>PVKA01039849.1:0-19177 GCA_004027165.1 Ctenomys sociabilis
AAGTCCTCTCAGGGTTTATCTTGTAGTCCTGTACATTATTCTGTAGTTCCTTTGTCTGTGTCATCCATGTGGATGAGTCACGGCCAATGCTTGACCAGATTGCTCTCTGTGAGAGCCTGAGAGAAAGTTTTCTCTTCATGTGACTCTCCCCAGGCACACTATAGAACTTCAATCTCTTTCCTCTGTGGCTCCATAATCTTCTCGTTCAGAAAATTTGGAGCTCACCAGAGTTTCATGATGTTGCAGTACAGTTTCTCCTATGTCCTGAGTCTTCGCTGACCTTGAAAAGCTAGGGCCAAAATGTTGGCTGGCCTTGTGGCTCTTCTATTTCTCCGACTCTGACTTGTGATCTTAGGTTGTTAACCATCCAGAAGAAAAGCTGATTAGTATCCTGCAGCATATGCCATTCACTTTGCCTTATCTGACTTACCATGGGAGCCAAATATGTTCATTAGAAGAAAGATAGCCTCTATAATAAATGGTGCTGGAAAACTGGCTTTCCACATGCCAAAGGCTTAAAATAGACCTTTGCCTATCACCATGCACTAAAAAAAAAGTCAAAATGCATCAAGGAATTAAATACTAAAACTGAAACACCAAGGGCCAGCCAAATAGCTCAGCAGATTAAAGCATCTGCAAGCAGGCACAGGAGCCGGCTGTTCAATCCCCAGGCCTGCCATGCTAACCCCATCCCTGGGGCATGCTGAGACAGCAATTGAGACTGGGCATGTGGCTCTTGGAAGGCTGTAAACAGTAGGATCACTGTGAGTCTTATCTAGTAGTGATCAGACTTCCCTAAAATACAAGAAAAAAAAAAACTGAAACACTAAATCTTTCTCTGGAAGAGAAAGTAGGTAGACATCTTAAAGACATAGTGGTAGGTAAAGAGTTCATGAACAAAAATCAAACTACACAGGAAATACTTCAAAGAATCAATAACTGGGATCTCACCTTTTTGAAAACTTTCTGCACATCAACAGAAATCACCAGAAGAATAAAAAGAAAATTCATGAATTTGGAAAAAAAAAGCACAGTGGGTTGTCCTTCAGATAAAGGATTCCTACATAGGACATATAATTCCTACATAGGACATATAAAGAACTTTTAAAAATCAGACCTCCAAAATTCAAAGACTCAATCCAAAAATAGGCAACTGACATGAATATACACTTCACAAACGAAGAGATACGAATAGCCAGTGCAAGAAAAAACATTCGACATCATTGGTCATTCGAGAGATGCAAATAATTAAAACAACACTGAGATTCTGTCTTAGCCCAGAAAAAAAACAGCTATTACCAAGAACTTAACCAACAGGGGCTTGGGATATAGCTCCATGGCATAAGTGCTTGCCTGGCAAGTACAGGGTCCTGAGTTCAACCACTGGTACTGAAAAAAAAAAAAAAAAAAACTCAACCAATAATAAATACTGGAGAAGCTGGGGGGGAAAGAAACCTTTCTCTTCTGTTGGTGGGAATGCAAGCTGGTACAACCACTATGGAAATCAGTGTGGAGATTCCTCAAAAGGCTAGGATTGGAGGCCCCATTCAAACCAGATATTCCCCTCTTAGATATTTTTCCAAATGAACTGAAATCATCATACCACAGCACTACATGTGCACCCATGTTTAGAGCAACACAATGTGTCTTTTTTTTTTTTTGGCGGAACCTGGGATTGAACTCAGGCCCTTGCACTTGCCAGGGAAGTGCTTATTCCACTGAGCCATCTCCCTGGCCCCCTCACAATTTGTCATAGCTACACATTTGTCATCTTGGAAAAACCCAAATGCCCATCAACTGCAAAATGGATTTTAAAAAAAAAGATGTGGTATTTTTACACAATTGAGTATTACTCAGTGATCAGAGAAAAGATAAATTTAAGGCTTTTGTAAATAAATGAACTCAACCAGAGACTGTATTGGTAAGAGAAATAAATGAGATCCTCATGTGCAAACATTGTATTATCTCACTAGTGTACAAACCTGAAAGAGAAAATAAAATCGGAAAGGCACAACAGATGCTGTGAAAGCAAAAGAATTTGTGCAATGGGAGGGGAAAAACTGGGATAAGAAAAGGACAAAAGAAAGAAGGGGGAGAAGATGTCTGCGTATGTATACAAAAGAGTTTGAATAATTGTACTACCAATGTCTGCTGGTCTTTTGAAAGGAGCAGTTAATACTTAATGTTTTCTTCTTTTTATTGTAGTCTCCGTTACTTTTTTCTCTCATTGCTGGGACAAAATACCTGAAGCCCAAAATTAATGAAGGAAAGGTTTATTTAGCGATTTCAGTCCGTACTCAGCTCCAACACAGAGTGGCACACGGCAGGGAGAAGCTATTCATGGTGGCGGCAGACAGCAAAAGCCGAAGGGAGGAGCCGCAACTGTGGCACTGGATCCTGAATGAACCACAAGCTCTGAAGCCGCCCAATGACTACGTAAGGCTTTGTGGGGGTGACTAGACACAAACCATAGCAATTCTTTTTTTTTTTTCAATTCTTATAACTTTTTTGTTATTGTGTTATTTTGTTTTTTCTTTAAACCAATATTGCACATTATGAGTCTGAACAGCTAATCTGAAGATAACAATCATGCAATACAGCAACTATTGTTGAATTCCTATTACTTAGGTTACTGAAATTTTGTATTGTTTCCAATGCTATTTTTTTCTATCACTATTTTGTATTTTTAAAAAATAAAAAATTTAAAAGCTCCTCTGTTCTACTCACAAAGTATATTATAGGTTTCTAATAACTTCTTGGTGATATGTTTGTGCTTTGTGTCATTTTCTATGTGTGTTATAACGCACCATTTATTTTTTAAAGCACATAATGAGGCTACTGACATATGCCAATCAGAATGTCTCTCTGTTTCTTTCATCCAAAACAGTCTGAGCAAAGAAAAGTTATGGTTTGCGCTGAACTCCTACAGCAATAAACCGTGATATGAATTTATACATATCTATTTGTAGTCTTTACTAATTGTACTTAGTAAATAATTGCATTTATAATTGAAAAATATTTTGTGAAAAATACTGTGTATATCATTCTAGAGGATTAGCTCAGAATCTGTTGAGAAAATCTTAGAAGGCATACACATCATTCCAACTCCAAAAATTCTGAGCTCATACATTTCTTACTATATAGGTCTTGCTTTATCTTGCTCTTAACTATCCAGCAGAAAAGTATAAAAACAAAGTATAAAAAGTAAAGCCATATTAACATGCTGAGCTACAAAGGGCTCAAGTCAACAACTTCTGACATTGCCAGCCCTACAGAAAACCCACTACTATTATGCACTACTGGACTATATTGGAATATTTTGGTGAATTCATGCACCTACAATGTTTAAATGACAATGAAATACCCTTCTATGACAAAGCTAAAAAAGTGGATAACAATGAAGGACCATTTTTTGTCTGTATATTCCAAATAGTTAGGATAGATATACAGCTATTTTCTCTTAATTCAATGAATACAGAGATTTGTTCTAATAGTGTTTGTGGACAGGATATCATGTCTGCTTCTTGTACAATGAATAACCACTAAGACAATAATATACAATGCATTAATTATTTAAACTGTCCTACTAATCAGTTTTGAAACTGTCTCAGAAATTCAGCAGGCAAAATGAATCTATAATGAGGAAACATGGGCCTAGACAAAACAACAATGGACATGAGGGCCCTTCAGCTACATGCATCTGCATGAAAGTGCCTAAATAAATAATATTGAACAAAATCAGCAACTGAAGAATACAAGAAAAGATATCATTTCAATCTCAAAAGAACAGGCAATTCCAGAACATACTAGGTAGATATAAAAGTACATACTGCCAACGTACAAAATAAGAAAGTGGTGTGTAGTACTCACAAAGAGATTTCTCTAAAGTGGGAAGACCAAATTGTGATCAGGAAAAAAAGGACAGATAGGGCTTCAAAATGATTGAATGGATCACTATTTCAACTAATTAGGGAGAAAATGGGCATTAAATTATCATTAATTTAAATAATAGATATATTTACCAAAAACATACACATCCAAAGATAGCACCTGCTCCAAATATATAACTGTGTATTAGTCTTATCTCTGCTACCAGGGATCTCAGAATAAGAATGACATTTGAAGGTAATGATCGTGACCTCTGATCCATTTTTATTTTTTACTTTTTCTTTCTTGCCCAAAACATGCTCCATTCCGTCCATGAGGACTGGGCTCTGACTGGAAACTGTGGACACCACATGTCACGCCAGAGACCTGAACAGTGTGAGAACTGAGAAAGACAATGGCAAAATCAATCTGCAAGTCATACAGAGAAAATTCAGGGACAGTGGCCCTGTGGATCCCAGACCTCATTACCTGAATGGAGGCAACTCTAGGGCTCAAGAGACCACAAGCCAGGGGGGACTCTGGTTACTGGACTCTTGTCCCACTTTGCCTCTAACTAGCAGGATTGGGATTGGGTCCCAGGAGTCACTGCATGTGAAGTCAGAGCTCCTATTGGTTCCTGTGACAGAGATGTCACCAAAGCCGGTAGACTTACCTCACCCTACACTGTTCCTAAAGCTGAGAGAAGGCTCTGTGACTCTAGCCATGTTTTCTTGGCATGACAGCAGGGCAGCAAACTCAACCCCTGTGGTGGCAGTGCCACATTCTGGCTGCCAGTGTCTCCAGGTAAGAACTGAGGCATACAGATGGGAAGGGAGAACAGAATCCAACTAAAGCTCATTTACACACCTCTGTAGACACACACACACACACACACACACACAGTACATATGCCCCTTTTCTTTTATGAGCAGAATATATTTATTAAGGGAAAGAAAACTCCTGTCCAAGAGATGGACAGGAAGGGGTCCCCAAGCAGGTGGCCCCCAAAAGTACTTTTAACAATCTTTTTTTTTCTGGTACTAGGGATTGAACTCAGTACTTTGTGCTTGTGAGGCAAGCACCCCTTTTTAATGTATTTGGTACAGGGTCTCCCTACACAGCTCAGACTCATAATGATCCTCCTGTTTTCAGCCTCCTCTGTGTTGGGATTACAGCCACGCACCACCATGCCTGGACTCTGTGGCCCACTCAGCATGCCTTAGGGCAGGGCCAGAATGGCATGTGGTGTCTGGGATCAAACTCTGGTTCCTGTGCTTGCCTAAGCAGGCCCTTAGTCCACTGAGCTGTCTCACTTGCCCTCATTTCTCCCCTTTTCTTTCTCCCTCTCTGACTTTTATTTTCTGTCCTCCTCACCTGTCATCTGGGTGCCTAGCAGTGTTTGAATTTTCTAACACTGTTCTAGAGACTTCATCATGCAACTTTAATTCCCGTTGATTAAATCAGCCTGGCTAGTGATTGACAGGCTCCTGATGGTCCAGCCTGAGGTCATTATGGAGAATGTGCCACAGGCCACTCTTCCCCAAGGTCTCTGTCGCGAAGACAACCTCTGAATGCCGAAAAGCACCATTCAATCTCACTTCACAGAACAGATTACAGTTTCCAAACTCACTGCCCACCACCACCCCAGGTCTTCACCAATAACTGACTCAGCTGGATCCATTTATAGCTTACCCACTTCAGTCACATCTCTTTCTTAAATAATCAAGCTGATGAGTAGCAATTTAAGATAGACATCTATTCCCATAATTATGTTTTTTGCCTGTTTGCTCATTTGTTTAAATATTTATTTATTTATTTGTTTGTTTGTTTATTTATTTATTTATTTATTTGGTACAGGGTCTTGCTACTCAGCTCGGATTCATAGTGATCCTCCTATTTTCACCCTCTCCAGAGCTGGGATAATAGGTAGGCACCACCATGCCAGTCTCAGTGGTCAACTCAGCATGTGGGGATGGGATCAGCACAGCATGTGGTACTGGGGATCGAACCCAGGTCCTTGCACTTGTCAAGCAGCACTTAGACTACTGAACTAGCTCCCTAACCCTGATTAGGTTCTTTGATCAAGTCAATACTTGGTTTCAAGACATCAAATAAAATGTTTTCCCATTATAGTTCTGAGTAGAGCCAGAACCATTCAAAGGCGGTGATGGTGGTGGTGGAGACAATGACAATTACTTAATATTGATAGGTCTCCAAAAAAATATTGACAGGTTTCAATCTATAAACCCAATGCTCAAACAGTAAAAACAATAAGACAAAGACAATAAGCCTACACCACCTTCATTTTGTTAAAAATACTAATAATAATGAATGATATTTACCCGAGCACTTATCATGTGACCACCCTGTATGAAATAGTTTACAAGTATTTCTAATGTAATCCCCATAACAAATCTACACAGTAAATGATGTTATTGTTCCATTTGAATGGATAAATAAAACAAAATCAAGAGAAGTTAAAAGACTCAAAATCTGAAAGATGGTGGGGAAACTCTGTCAGACTCCAAAGGGAATATTACATTTTATGCATTGTACTGAACAAACCTGATGTTAGCACACACTGCGTTGAATGTTCATCTTATCCTCTGTTCCTCTACACTGTCACACATGAAGGCGGGACTTACTCCTGATTGCGCACCATGGCTCATGAAACTTCCAATGACACGAACATTCGGCCCCCGCAACAAATGCACCAGGTAGGATTTTATTACCTATGTCTTAAGAAAAAGAAGGATGCTCAGCTGGGTAAATAATACTTAACAGGCACGTGCAGAATGGAACTGGAAAGCATGTCATCTAATGGTTACCTTATCCTGTGTCCCAGGTCTCATTCCATCAGCTACTACAAAAATGGCAATTGTCACTGTCCTCACTGAACATCTGCTTTCCATGTGTGTCACCTCAGTGATAATATCAGCCCCCTCATATGTACACATGGCACAAACTAGAAAGTAAAGATACAGAGAGGGCAATTCTTCTTATTTATGTGTATTTGATTTTTTAATTTATTTATTTTTTAATTGAAGAACAAATAGCAATGCGACAGTTTCAAGACAAATTAACAGGACAAATTCGATAAATTAATACATTGCAAACTGTTTTCATAATGTTTTGGTATCGTACAAGCTGCATACATGATATTATACTTACAGACACTATTATAGCAGATGTCTCTAATCAGTGAATTAAGGGAGTGTATCTATATACTTATCTTATTTTTTATAGCTGAATTATATCACAGATTCAATAAAATTAATACTTTCTACCTTGTTATCTCCCTAGTGGTTGTCCATAGTACTAGAAGCCGACATAATATCTTGTCCAACCACTATTAGTGCAAATCTTGCAACTCATAGAATTATGCAGAAGCACGGCATATTTATCCTAACTGTACTGTTTATACACACATCATGAGTCTTCCTTTGTATACCCTTTTTTGTTGTTGTTTAGACCTGTCAAAGATGAGCACTCCATTGTCATTAAACCAATTTAGGTGCCAGAACTCAGTGACACAATCCAACATAGTCCAGCATTCCACAATAATAGTGAGTTATCTGAAGAAGTTGTTGACTGTAGCCATTTAAAGCTCAACTTATTATTATGGCCCACATTATATACCTCATTTTTATACTTTTCTGCTGGATGGTTAAGACCAAGATAGATCAAGCCCTATATACCAAAAGATGTAGCTGTTGTTCCTGATGAGGTCAGTGAAGTCCCCTCAGAGTTTATCTTGTAATCCTGTACCTTACTCTGTAGATCCTTTGTCTGTGTCAACCATGCGGATGAGTCACAGCCAATGCTTGACCACTTTGCTCTCTGTGAGAGCCTGAGAGAAAGTTTTCTCTCCATGTGACTCTCCCCAGGCACACTATAGAACTTCGATCTCTTTCCTCTGTGGCTCCATAATCTCCTTGATCAGAAAATTTGGAGCACAACTGAGTTTCATGATGTTACAGTACAGGTTCTCCTATGCCCTGAGTCTTTGCTGACCTTGAAAGGCTAGGACGAAAATGTTGGCTGGCCTTGCGACTCTTCTATTTCTCCAATTTTGAACTGTGCACTTAGGTTGTTAACCATCCAGAAGAAAATCTGATTAGTACCCTGCAGCATATGCCATTCACTTTGCCCTAACTATCTGACTCAATTCTTTTTAGTTGTTGTTCTACATTTCTATTTGTATTTCTTCTTATGACTTGTTATACTAGGGATACTATATGATATTTGCACATGTGGGTCTGGTTTATTTCACTTATGAATATATGTTCAAGTGGGCATCCACTTCAATATAAATGCTTCAAGCTTGTCTTTCTTAATAGCTGAGAAATACTTCATGTGATGGACATCTTGGTTGTTTCCAAGATTTTGCTATCACATATGGTGCTGCTATAAACATAGGTACACATATATCACTATGATACAATGTTTTCATTTCCTCTGGGAAAATTCCCAGTAGGGAGATAGCCAGCTTGAATGAGATTTCCAGTCCTACTCTTTTGAGGATCTCCACACTGACCTCCACAATGATTGTACCAGTCTACAGTCCTACCAGCAGTGGAGAAGTGTTCCCTTTTCCCCACAACCTCTCCAACATTTGTTGTTGGTTGATTTCCTTATGATAGCCATTCTTTCTGGAGTGAGATGGTATCTCATTGTTGTTTTTATTTGCATTTCATGAATGGCTAGTGATGTGGAGCCTTTTTTCATATATTTCTTCACTTCTTTAATTTCATCCTCTGAGAAGTGTGTATTCATCTCAGATGCCCATTTCTGAACTGGGTCTTTAAGTTTGAGGGCCCAACTGTTATATCTTAGTTCTTTATATATTCTAGACAGCAGACCTCTTTGTCTGATTGCTTATTAGTTAGGATTTTCTCAAAATTTGTGGGTTGTCTTTTCATTCTGTTGACAATTTCTTTTGACATGCAGAAACTCCTCAAGAAAAGTTGATGCTAGTTGTTAATTCTTTCAAGTGCTTCCCATGCAAAGATATGTTTGTTCATGAACTCTTTACCTACCCCTGTGTCTTCAAGAGTTCCTCCTACTTTCTCTTCCAGGAGATTGAGTGTTTCTGTTTTAATGTTTAGATCTTTAATCCATTTTGACTTTAACTTAGTGCATGGTGATAGAGCTGGGTCATATTTATGTGTATTTGCAAGTGGGCATTTTTTTTGGGTGGAACCAGGGATTGAACTCAGGCCTTTGCACTTGCCAGGGAAGCGCTTATTCCATTGAGCCCTTTCCTAGGCCCCCCTCCTGATTTGTTTTTCAAGTGGGCATTTATAACCAACAGTCAGCTTCAGTGACTTCTATAAAGAAAAATGACAAACCTTGGAGACTGTAATTTTGTGTGTAAAACTGAATATATATATATATATATATATATATATATATATATATATATATATCACTATAATTTTTAAAGCCTAATTTAAACCAAAGTCACAGGAAAATAAGGAGCCAAAAAATAATTCATCTCCAGTTTCCTGGATGACAAAGCCCAGTTCTTAAACTATAGATGCTAATGGTGACATTCATGATAAAATGAAAAGGTATTCTTAATGATAAAAGTCTTTTCGGGTGCAAGTTTCTCATCACCGTATCAACTCATCAAAGTAGTGATCAGAGGCAAAGGCAGACAGAACACTGCCAGCACCCTGTGAGGCCCCTAAATTTCAGCTGGTGTCTCTCTAAAGAATTTCTATCATCCATCTCACTCAAAACAAACACGCAAATCCAAACACACATTCATGTGCTCCAAGACAGACTAACAGCTTTTGTAGTGTCTACTAAATCTTAGAAATCCAGTACCTTGAAGTAAGCTCTGTAATAAGACAATAAGGCTAAAATTATTGTTGCAAAGGGAATTTTTTTATTTTATTGAAGAACAAATAGCAATGAGACAGTTTCAAGACAAATTAACAGGACAAATTTGATAAATTAATACATTGCAAACTGTTTTCATAATGTTTTGGTATCGTACAAGCTGCATACATGATATTATACTTACAGACACTATTATAGCAGATGTCTCTAATCAGCGAATTAAGAGAGTGTATCTATATACTTATCTTATTTTTTATAGCTGAATTATATCACAGATTCAATAAAATTAATACTTTCTACCTTGTTATCTCCCTAGTGGTTGTCCATAGTACTAGAAGCCGACATAATATCTTGTCCAACCACTATTAGTGCAAATCTTGCTTCTCATAGAATTATGCAGAAGCACAGCATATTTATCCTAACTGTACTGTTTATACACACACATCGTGGTTCTTCCTTTGTATCCCCCTTTTTTTGTCTAGACCTGTCAAAGATGTGCACTCCATTGTCATTAAATGATTATAGGTGCCTGAACTCGGTGACACAATCCAAAACAGTCCGGCATTTCATAATAATAGTGCGTTATCTGAAGAAGTTGTTGACTATAGCCATTTACAGCTCAACTTACTATTATGGCCCACGTTATATACCTCATTTTTATACTTTTCTGCTGGATGGTTAAGACCGAGATAGAGCAAACCCTATATACCAAAAGGTGTAGCTTTTGTTTCTGATGAGGTCAGTGAAGTCCCCTCAGAGTTTATCTTGTAATCCTGTACCTGACTCTGTAGATCCTTGCAAAGGGAATTTTAAGAGACTTAAAGAGATATTTGAAAATGAGCTCTGGTTTAGCTTCATTCAGACATCCAGGGAAGATTTTCACATGACAAGAATCTGGAAATCAAAATGATAATCCACCCTTTTCTTATTTGTATGTATTTGCAAGTGGGCAGTTATAACCAACAGTCAGCCCCCATGACTTCTGCAAAGAAAAATGGACTCTCATTTTTAAAACCTAGTTTAATTTAGTTTTTCTGCTAATTTCTCTGCTTTATAAGGAAAATAGAAACCAAACCAGACTCACTGATTTCTTGCTCTTGGGCTTCTCTAAACACCCAGAGCAGCAGCCTCTCCTGTTCGGGCTCTTTCTGAGCATGCATCTCGTCACACTGTTGGGAAACCTGCTCATCATTCTGGCCATTGCCTCTGACCAGCACCTCCACAGCCCCATGCACTTCTTCCTGGCCAACCTGTCCTTCATCGACACCTGCTTCACCTGCACCATCATCCCCAAGGCGCTGCTGAACATCCACACACAGAAGCACACCATCTCCCACACCGGGTGCCTGGTGCAGATGTACTTCTTCATGGCATTGGCTCTGCTGGATGACTTCCTGCTGGCTGTGATGGCATATGACCGCTACGTGGCCGTCTGTCTTCCTCTACACTACACAGCAATCATGTGTCCTCAACGCTGCCTGCTGCTAGTGGCCACATCATGGTTCTGCTCCAACCTTCTGGCCTTTTCACTCACTCTGCTGATGGCTCAATTCTCCTTCTGTGCCTCCCACGCCATCCCACACTTTTTCTGTGATGTACCCCCACTCCTCAAGCTGGCCTGCTCAGACACTCATACATTTCAGCTCACGATGTTTGCTGAGGCTGCCCTCTCTGGTGTGGTCCCTCTCACCTGTGTCCTGGTCTCTTATGCTCACATCATGCACACCATCCTCCAGATTCGCACTGCTGAGGGAAAACACAAAGTCTTCTCCACCTGTGGCTCTCACTTGACCGTCGTCACTCTTTTCTATGGAACAATCTTTCTAGTATATTTCCAGCCATCATCATCCTACTCAGCAGACACTGGAATGGTGGCATCTGTCGTATACACTATGGTCACCCCTATGCTGAATCCTTTTATCTATAGCCTAAGAAACAGGGACATGAAGGGGGCTTTGAGGAGACTCTTTGACTTAGGAAAATGCTATACTCAGTAGAGGGTACTTCCCCAGAGTAGAAGCTCAGATGCCTGAATCTAATTGGACTCCTCAGTTGCAATTTTTAAAGAACTCTATTTCAAAACAGAATGAATGCTCAGTTTACAAACAAGTCTAACAGACTGAGAATGCCTGAGTTGGTAGAATTAGAGTAGGACCAAGTATCTCTGGAGACACAGAGTGGCCCAAAATCTCTATAGAGTGTTGCAGTAAAAATTGTGCCTGACAATTTTAAACAGATAAGGAAGATGTTATTCAAAGCCACTGCAATAGAGGCAAGAGGTCAGAATTCAGTCTGAATATGAGTCCAAGGAAACAAAGAAGAAGAAGAAGAAGAAGAAGAAGAAGAAGAAGAAGAAGAAGAAGAAGAAGAAGAAGAAGAAGAAGAAGAAGAAGAAGAAGAAGAAGAAGAAGAAGAAGAAGAGCATAGCTTATCTGTGTTAGCTAATTGGCTTTTCCAAAAGGAAAAAAAACTTCTCATATCTTTAGACCAGAGGTTGTTTGAGAATTTGGAACAAAGCATTGTCCATGAAAACTTAAATTCTGCCCTTGCTCAGAGCCTGGAAGACATGCACAACCATTCTTCACTATATCTTTTCTAATAAATGGCTCCCAGTATCTTGAGAAAGGGATTCCTAGGTCATGAAAATTTCAAGGACCTTTCTTAAATCTTTTTAAAAAGAGACAGAGGGAGAATTTATTAATACAAGCATTGACATTTCTAATGTAAGTGGTGTAAGAAAAGAGATGTCAAGCTCCTGTAGAGAAGTGAGTTTCCAAAGTTTATCCAAACCTAGGGAATCATTAGCTCAGTCTTGGTCAAGGGTGACAGAGAGTAAGAGCAGCTATCGAGGAAATTCAAACTACAGGCTGGGAACCACAAAGAGCACCATCTGACAGTGCTTAGGTTCTGAGGGGAAGCCCAGTGAGCAGTTCAGTCTACAACTGAGGCCCCTTCAAGGAACAAGAAATGCAGATGGGACCTGGAAGGGTCAAGTGCTCTGAGCTTCAGGGGCTGTTTCTAGTGCATTTTTGACACCTGATTATTCCTAGGGATTTATCTCTACACAGAGAAAGCTGAGCTAAGAAGATATGCTTTTACTGAGATTGAGAGAGCAAAACTATTTCTAGAAGAAGAAACTAGGCACAGATATGTCAAGGAACTGGTCCAGGTCACCTACCTGGGATCATACCTAAAGATTCTGACAGTGTGTGATTATTATTTAAAGGGATATCTCTTAGTTATGGTCACTCCTATGGTAAAAGCCCTAAGCCTTTCATGTATGTCCTGAGGAACAAAGACATGAAGGGGCTCTGTGAAGATTACTTACCTTGGGAAGATGTTTTATACTTGAAAAGCCCTTCCATGCCCTCAGTGCATACATGCAAGACAGGATGATACTTAACTGCACAAATAGAAGAAACAAAATGAAAAGTATGGCATTTTAGGGCTAGAATAAAAAGAGTGGACCAAGGACAGAGTAATTTCTGCAGGGGAGACATGATTTGGTTGGTATATGGCAAGCACATTCAAGTCAAAGATGAAGGGCATTAAAAAGTACCAACAGGCACAACGTGGTTTCTAGGAAGAACCCTAGATGATTATGGGGTACTGCTACAAAGTCATCTCCAAGGACAAGAAATGCTGTGAGAGAGAGAGAGAGAGAGAGAGAGAGAGAGAGAGAGAGAAGCAAGGAAGGAAGGAAGGAAGGAAGGAAGGAAGGAAGGAAGGAAGGAAGGAAGGAAGGAAGGAAGGAAGGAAGGAAAGGAAGGAAGAAAAAGAAAGAAGGAAAGAAATGCTGTAAAGACTTGGGAGATATCTTAACCTCGGTCAAGACACAGGACTTCAGCATCCATTCTAAACCTACAATGAAAAAATACACTCTTGCAGATTGACCTCAACACAGAGACTATGGCACAAAGTAGGAGATAGTATGTTTGGCCTGAAAGGTGATGAATATCCTAGAAAAGGAACAAAGACACACAGTTAAGTGGCTTGTGTGCAGAACTTCTGGAATTAAAACTAAGGCTCAGCCTAGTATGCTGTTGTATGCCTGTAATCCCAGACTTGGGAGGGTGAGGCAGGAAAATCATTGTGAGTTCAAGACCAGCTTGGTCTACATAGTAAGTTCAAGCCAAGCCTGAACTGCATAGTGAGACTCTGTCTCAAACAATCAAAAATAAATAAAATAAAAATAAACTTAGGCAGAAAAATTGATTAGTTATGACAAGGCTTTGCTCTTTACTTTTCCAAACTCTTTTTCTCCAACAGAGAAATATTCACTAACACCTGTATAATTAATACTATACCAGAAGCAGGTAACATCTTTCATATAATCAGAGTTCTGTATTCAAATTCCAAAAGTAGGGGAGCCGGGGAGATGGCTCAGTGGAATAAGTACTTCCCTGGCAAGTGCAAGGGCCTAAGTTCAATCCCCGGTTCTGCCAAAAAATAAAATAAATAAATAAATAAATAAATAAATAAATAAATATTCCAAAAGTAGATAACTTCTTCCAATTTTTTAGGTTTTTAATTATGTTATGGTGAAGGTATTTAGATATAAATTATTTATGTGTGTGTGTGCATATATATATATATATATGCACACACACACATACATACATTCAAAAGTCAAGAAATGGATGGTTTTCAGGTTCATGATTCATGTGAGCAAAATACTTCACAAATTATTAATGATTTATATTCCAAACAACAGTCTATAAATATTATGTCTTGATGTCCTCATCCCTATTTTAGGTTCAAATATTGGGATTAATTTTTGTTAATATAATCAGCAAAAGGTAGTACTCTTGGGCTGGGGAGATGGCTCAGTGGAATAAGTGCTTCTCTGGCAAGCACCAGGGCCTGAATTCAATCCCTGGTTCCACAAAAAAAAAAAAAGTAGTACTCTTGTTTCAAAATGAAACAAAAAACTAATTTTTGTTTCAATAAATGTTAATTAATGTATTCTCTCACATTGCTTTCTACATAATTTGCTTTAGTGATAAATCATCTTACTAAGTTGTTTTATTAAACATTCAGCCCTGTGGAAGCACTGTCCACTTAATGGTATGTTCAAGCTGCTCTCTTGTGCCCTAAATGTCATAGATAATGTTGCTATACTTATATAATCAACTGTTTTTCCTCTCTTTCTATGGCTGACACTCTGCCTATCTTCTTTGTTTAGTGCTATGAAAGCAATAGGTGTCAGTCATTACTTACCATTCTATTTCTTCCAAGGAAGAAAATATGGTACTCTATTTTTAACCCTGATGTTAAATGCCATCTACAAAAACAAAACAAAGCCAAAAAAAAGAAAGAAATATTTGAATTGTAGTTTCTTATTCCTAGTGCAAAATTTCTCCAATAACTTGTTCCCTTTTTAAATTTTTTGACATAAAAATGGTTTATTAGTGAACATTAATTTTTCAAAAGATTTGTTTTAAATGTGATTTTCATATAGTTTACCACATATTGTGATCATATGCTTCCTGCAGTCTACTTGCTACTTTCATTGACACAAGAAAGACTTAAACCAACATATAATAAACTACTAATCTTCCCTCTTACAACTCTTCTCCCAGTATTATAATTAGAAAAGTCTCACAATGAATTTCTTTCATTTTGGTATGGTACATTATTCTTTAATATCACCTTTACAAATATATAATTTATATACCATAAAATTCATCCTTTACAAGTATACAGTTCAGTGGTTTTCAGTATAAGTTTTATTATTTCAATTTTTTTTTGTTTTAAAGAGAAAAAAAACAAAAGCAGAAACAGAGTAACATAATAATACATATGGTACAGAATTTCAAAACAAACATAAAAACTTAACAATGGTTGTTATGTATTTTATCGTCAAAGCTGTTGCTCAGATTAACAAATATAAATATGCAAGATTGGTCGAATAATTAAACATTACCACTTGCTTTCAATGAACCTTAATTTTTTTTAGTCCTTTTAATTGTTGTGAAGGCCAGCCAGATAGCTCAGTGGCAGATGCAGGGGTCGAGGGTTCAATCTCCAGAACTGCTGGGGAGCGCTGAGATGGCAATTGAAACCGGGCGTCATGGTGACACAGATCAAATGCATAGACATGTGATTACTTACCCACAAATGGTTAAAGAAAACAGGACATTTAATATTAATGTTATGTCAAAGCTGCTATATTGTCAAGGATCACAAATTGATCTGTTAAATAAAATGTTGGACATTATGCAGAATTTTAAAATTCCAGAATTATTGCATTTGAGAAAAGAGTTAGAAGAGGTGCCTTGCTCCAGAGCAGATGATTTTAATGGCAAAGAACTCAGTAGGGTTGAAAAGAGGATTCAAATGAATTTTCTTATATTCTGTTTAGACTATGGGCAGCATCTTGATGCATAGTAAGATTTCCAGTAATGCTTGTTTTCTGAGTACTTCAAAACTAAAACATTAAACCCCATTTTATACTACATTAAAATGTCCAACATTTTATACTACACTCATTGGCATAATGACATCAAAATCATCTTGCACTACATTAAATGACCTTAGGGCAATAGAAAAAAAACTTCCTTCAGTGTCTTGAACAGTTTGCCAACACTTGTTCTTATTTCCTTTGCATGGCCAAGGAGAAATTCCTCAATGCTTTTGCAGCTTGGGTGCAGGTTTTGGTGAAGTCTGTTGTCTCCACCATAAAATCCAGGGCCTTGTAGTTGACAAAGAATTTGGAAGATGTAATGCAGTTCTAGGTCACTTTGGTCAGAGGATAAATGCTATTTTATTGTGGAGGACAGTTGTCTTTCTATGGAAATATGCCTGGGTGTGCAGAATAAGCAGACTCAAGACCAGTGCTTTTTATTGATCAGTCTGTACTAAAGGCAAATTCCGATCAGCAGGTTAGTACCAATCAGATAGTACCACTGGTAGAACCAGGAGCTTGTTCTACTTAAAGAATTATGTCCATCAACCATGACATGCTTGAAAGACGTCTATCTAGTACATATGACCTGTGTCTCTTCAAAAACAGTGAGAGAAGACTTAGAATCAATGATGCCATAATTATTCCCCCCACTTGCTGAAACAGAAGTAGACAAGGAAAACTTTAGAAAGCCAAGACTCTGGGGACTCTCTGTTAACGTGAGATTCCTCAGTAGTCTGCCAAAGCTCATATTGTGGCTTACTTCACAACGTCAGTGTCTGCTCTGGGCCTGACTCTGAGCTGACAAGTTAGCACACCATCAAGCTAGCAGAAACAGTGTTCAGGCTGGGTGTGGTGGCACCTACCTGTAGTCCCAGCACTTGAGGGCCTGAGGTGGGAGTGTTGCCACAAGTCAGAGGCCAACTTGGGTTACAGAGTGAGTTCAAGCTAGCCTGAACTACATTGAGAGACTCTACCTAAAATATAGAACAATGCAAGTAAACAAATGAAAAGAAACAGTATTCAAGGAAACTTCTCCAAGTGAAGAATTCTGCCCTCCTCCAAATCCAGAAGACATTGTCTTTGATGGTGCTGATAAGCAACTATACGCTCCTGGAACTGATTAATTTAACAAGGTAGAATCTGCTGAGGAAAGAAAAAACTTAGAGATCTCCCTTCAAAACTAGATAATAGAAAAATTAAACATACAGTTCATTGGGCCAAGAGTATACCTCAGTGCTACAAAGTCTTCCTGGAAAATGCAAGATCCTCATATGAGAGAGAGAGAAAGGGAGAGAGAGAGAGACAGACAGATGGACAGAGAGACAGAGAAAATCAAGGGAGGAAAGGAAAGAAGATAAAAAGAAAAATTACACTTCATCTTGCATAAGAACACGCTCATTTGAAGGATCCTGAGAAACATCAGCAGGTTTTTGAAACTAGCAGTTTATTGGTAGGATTCTCACCCTGACTAACTATGCATGCTGATACCTGTGAACCAAGCAACTGCACTGAAGATAGCAATGTATAATAGAAGGGTCACGCTTGGAATGCCTGTCACCTGTCACTCTGGTCTTCTAAATATGTACTTCTTGTCATGATATACCAACTTGTCTCTCAAGTTAAAGTATTTTTAATGGGTAATAAATAAAAAAAAAAGACACAAGAAAAAGAAAACAAAATGTCACAGGACTCTCATGCTACAATGCTGTATATGGTTAGATTTCTAAATTTCTGTGTAAAAATATGTGTTTATTTATATTCTTTAAATGCTTTTCATTTTTTAAACTTTTATCTCCATATTCTGTAAGGACTTAATGTATAACATATCAATACTTGATGGAAAATACCTGTTCAATGTTACGCCTAAGATATTTGATATTCAGACAGATAGTGAAGTTATACCCAAGCTTCTCTTCTGGAGGGTTAACAACCTAAGTTTGCAGACCAAAAATGAGAGAACTAGAAGGGCTGAAAGGACAGCCAACATTTTAGTCCTAGCCTTTCAAGGTCAGTGAAGTCTCAGGACATAGGAGAACCTGTACTGTAACATCATGTACCTTAGTTCTATCCCAAATATTCTGATCAAGGAGATTATGGGGCCACAGAGCAACGTGATCCATGACATAGAGTGTGCCTAAGGAAAGTCACCTGGACAGAAAATATTCTTTCAGGCTTTCACAGAGAGTAAATTGGTCAAGCAATGGCCGAGATTCATCCACATGGCTGACACTGGCAAAGGATCTACAAAGTGAGGTACAGGGTTACAGGATAAACCCTGAGGGTACTTGACTGACCTTATCAGATACTAAAGTTACATTTCTTGTCATATAGGTCTTGTTTTATCTTAAACATCCAGCAGAAAAGTATAAAAATGAGGTGTATAAAGTAAAGCCATGGGCTGGGGAGATGGCTCAGTGGAATAAGCACTTCCCTGGCAAGCTCAAGGCCTGAGTTCAATCCCTTTTTTTTTAGAACACTGGTTCTAAAAAAAAGAAAGAAAGAAAAGAAAATTGGAGCTGAAAACATGAACAATGGAAGGGAAAGCCCTAAAGTTAAGCCATATTAATATACTGAGCTGTGTAAAGCTCAAGTCAACAGCTTCTGTGAATGACCCACTACTATTGTGGACCACTGGACTGTGTTGGATTGCCTTGCTGAATTCACATACCTATGGTATTTAGATGCTAATGGAATATCCATTTCTGACAGGAATAAACAAAAAAAGGGAATACAAAGGAAGGGCCGTTTTGTATCTGTATATACAGAATAGTTAGAATAAACATACAGCTACTTTTACTAAATTCAATGAGAAGAAAGATTTGTACTAATAGAGTTTGGACAGGATATCCTGTCTGCATTTTGTACTATGAATGACCAATAAGAAGATAACAATGTACAATGTATTAATTATTGAAACTGTCCTATTAATCAGTTTTGAAACTGCCTCATTGCTATTTGTTTCTCAAAATAAAATAAAATAAAAATAATTTAAACATGAGAAACAGAAGGTAATTTTTTTTTGGTTCTAGGAATCAAACTGAAAAGCTATCTTCC
>PVKA01039850.1:0-19174 GCA_004027165.1 Ctenomys sociabilis
AGCTACAAAGTGAGCTTAAGGCCAGCCTGAACTGCAGTGAGAGCGTGTCTCAAAAAAGACAAAAGAAAAAGAAAAAAAAAAAAAAAAAAAAAAAAAAAAAAAAAAAAAAAAAAAAAGGAAGCATTGAAATACGAAATAGATTGTTAGTATTACAAGGTAAATCTCATGTGGTATGGAATCATATGGACAAAAGAAATGAGTTAGGTCATTTGAACAAAGTTCATTTGGGATTCAATATTCCTCCCTCTTCTTTCTCTTTCCTTCCTGTCCCATTCTCCACATTAGGAATCAACACTTCAGTCACAAAGACCAAACTACAAGGTTCTAAGGCTCCACCTATGAGGAGGCCTTCCCAATCCTGGATGTAATATGTACAGGGAAAAGAACCTTGAGAAGATCTGGCCAACATCCTGTACTCCCTATAAATGCTGTATGTGTAGACTTAAATATTCAGTAAAGGACATGACCATCAGGGGGCAGCAGCTACCCAGAGTGCAGGACTTTGTAAACACCCCCCCCCCCCCCAGGACAACAGTACAGCTGCTCCTTCTCTACTCTCCCCATAGCTCCCATGTGGGTCTCACCTCTTTCCTACCCCACCCTCTCCTATCTGTTCACATCAGGGAGGGAGCACGGTTCGATCAGGAATATTTGCTCATCCATCTACTCAGGACGCACGAAGTGTTCTTTGCTAAATAGAGGAGCTGTGGAACCCTGCAATGTGGCTTCCAAGGGAAATAAGCCGTCAGCCTGCCCCCCATCCATCACCATGCAGGAGCCTGGCAAGGCAGTGAGCAAGGTCTGGCCTGTTCTCAGCCAGCCTCTGCCAGGCCTCATCGCTCTGGCGTCAATTCCCCTTGCAAGCTAAATCTTCTATAATACCAAACGTTTCTTGTTCTTCACAATTCTCACAACTGTAGTTAATTACTTGTGTTATTGTGATTATTTATGCCATTAGTTGTTTCATGCCTTCCCTTCCCCCAAAAGACCTGCAACTTTGTACATCCAAGACCGGTTATCTTTTTCTGTTACCTCTTTGTCCCCAGCACCTAGCATGATGTAAGCCTTTGTGAATATTTTTAAGAGAATGAATGAATATAAGTGAGCTTGCCCCTAAGTCCCCTGAAGTATCAGGGTTTGGAATTGCAGAACATCTAGATCAGGATCTACCTGGACTCCTGGGAAACATGCAGGATAAGGCATGGAACTAAAGGGAAGGAAAGGTTGTCTAATCCAAGTCCTGGCCTCTTTAGGGAGTCATAGGGCTGTAGTAATTCTTAGTAAGGAAAATCAATGAAATGTTAGACCTGTATTCCCATGTCTTTTTTTCTTTCCTCACAAATCTCACTTAGAAACAAAGTGTGCATGTACATGAGAGAGACAGACAGAGAGGAGACAGACTAGGGGGGTGGGGACTTGGACTGCTCTCTTGGAAAGTGTCTGTGGGGCCCAGAGGCCTGTGATGTGGAGAGTGAAAGAGAGCAGTGGGCCAGGATTAGCATGAAAAAGATGGCAGGGGAAACCAGTGTGAGCACAAGCAGATGAGCGCAGATGGATGGGAACCTGTGGAAGCAAGCAAGCCCCTTCTGAGAGCAGCCACAGGCAGCCCTTGCCTGACACAGTGCTTCAGGGATACTGGGCTGCTCCAGGCACTATGACACCAGTGAGAAATGCCTCCAATTAGGAGGCTGGCAGTTCTCCAGCCCTCAGCTCAGAGGACAATGCAGCAGGAATTTCTAAGCCAAGCCAAGCCAAGCCAGGTGATGGAGGAGACTCAGTCAAAAGGACTACCGGGGCGTCCCTCAGCCTTGCCCACTGCTGCCTCCCTTTCCCCACTTTGACTCTCACTCTCCCCAAACACTGATGGCTCCCCTCCTTTTGAGGCCTGAAACTCTACTGCTTCTCAGCCAAGCCAGACCTTCCCTCACAAGGAAAGCAGCGCCGTGATGTGAGGGATATCTGCCAAAACACTGTCAGATTTTTATTTTCAAATTTAATCCAAGCCTTTGCTTTTGTGCCACTCTGAACCATTGCATTTTAGCCAAGTGACAAATGTAGAGAGCTCCAAGCCAAATGCTCCAGGCAAGGAAATATAGAGTGGTGGCTAGATGTGTTAGGCTTCTGCAGGGGGACTGCCCTGGAGACAGGCTTACTCTAGGAAGGATCTGTGCATACAGGAGAGAGTTCCACAGAGAAAGAAGATAGGGTGGCTGAGCCCTGGCCTCAAAGAGGACCTGTTGGTGCATAAAGAAGGTAATCTCTTTTCTGAGAATCCCACACTGCAGGAATGTGGCAAGAGGACTGGTGGGGATTCCAGCCTCAGGCAACCAGGTGCTTTTATATGTGTATCAATATTTCCATGGAGGACTGTAACCCTAATTAGCCAGCTATCTGCCAGGACCTGAAGCCAGGAGCCTGAGAGCACTGAGGACTAAAGAGTTTCTGTCCCACTTCTCAGGATCTGTACCACCCCTGTGAAAAGCCATGTCCCAGGGAGACAAAAGGATCTCCAAGGGACTACTCCTACAATGCTCACTCAACCCAGCCACAAAGCCGGGCATGGTGGTGCAGGCCTGTAATCCCAGCACTCAGGAGGCTGAGGCAGGAGGATTGTTGTGAGTTCGAGACCAGCCTGAGCTACAAAGTGAGCTTAAGGCCAGCCTGAACTGCATAGTGAGACCCTGTCTCAAAAAAAAAAAAAAAAAAAAAAAAAAAAAAAAAAAACCAGCCACAGGACAAGAACCTTGGTCTTGCATGAGAAACTCTGGAGTCAGAGGCAGATTCACCCACTGCCACTTCTTTTAGAACCACTACTGCTGTCACCACATTTAAGCTTTTCCAAGAAAGTCAAAACATCCTCTGAAAATATTTTATTGATAAATTAATTCTGAAAGCATTCTCCTCCCACCACCTCGTGTAAGGTCTCCTGAATGGGTTGTGAAGCCTTCTGTGGGGAAGGGTCCCATAGAGGACAGGGAGTCTCACTCACCACAGGGGTAGGCATGGAAGAGGTGGGTGTGGGGCTAAGGCAGGGCCCCAGGTCTTCTAAGGACAGCCCCTCTCCCTCATCAGAGTGGAGCACCTTGGAGCTTTATTGCTGGTGAAGGCCAAGGAAACTGGGACCTCTGCCAGCCTAAAATTGCAGCTGAGGGCATCAGGGCCCAGGGCTCCAGAGAAGTTGGCACTAATTCCCAATCAACAGAGCCTGGCTGCTGACCCACCCACCCAGGGGCCCCTGGATGGGAAGGAAGTGGAGAGAGAGGTATCTGAGCCAGGCAGGATTGGGGGAGGGTTACAGTGTGCAGGTCTCAGACAGAGCAGGTGCCAGAGAAGGGTGTATGGTGGCAAGGCAGTGGGGTGCCCGCCTTATCAGAGGTCTATGGTGTCACTACCCACACTCAGCTCGTCAATTTGTCGACAAGCATCTAGGAACTGCTCCTGCAGCAAGGCCTCCTCTGCCTGCAGCTCAGAAGGCTCTGGGGAGTCGTGGGAGGGTGGGGACAGGACCTGATATGATCCTGAGGCCTGGAGGCTAAGGCTGCTTCCAGAGGGTCGTGGAGGACTGAGGACACAAACGAGCGGACAACGCAGAGGCCTGTCCGGGCTGGAACATAACAGCACGGAGGAGCTGTCCCGAGATAGTCTGCACAGGGAGCCAGAGGAGGCGCTATTGCCCACGGGCCAAGCCCCAGGAGAGGGAAGCTCCGGAGGTGCCAGGGAGCTGGGGGTTTCCTCCGACCTTCCACTGAGCCCAGCCCTGGTCTTGGTTCCCAGCGAGGAAGTGCGGTAGAGGCCAAGCCCCGGCAGAGCTTCCCCGAAGGCCGGGCCCTGGAAAAGGCCTGGAGCCAGCAGGGCCTCGCTGCAGAGTGCCTCTTCTATGCTGCGCCGAAGGTTGATCGGGGAGGGAGGGCGGAAGTCCACAGTGCAATCGCTGCCAGGGGAGGAGGCCGGGGACTGGACCAAGTTGTCCGCTGCGCCTCCGAAGCCGGGGCAGCCACCACCCTGAATCAGCAGGTCGGGGCCCGGCCCTGCCAGAGCGCACAGCTGCAGTAGCTCCGCGTCACCGCGAGCGATAGCGCTACCGAGGGGCTCCTTGTCCTGGGGCCCGGTGACCCAGCCTCCGGGCAGTAGCGGGGCCGCGTGGCCAGGCGACAAACGGAAGATCTTGGCCCAGCAGCGCGGCGGCACGCGGGGGCTGCAGAGAGCGGGGTACAAGCCCAGCAGCGCCAAGGGGAGCGCGACGCCCACCTCACCCAGGCGCAGGCCCAGCTGGAAAGCCCACCAAGACCAGGGCCCCTCCAGGCCAGGTTGGCCGCCGTAGCCCAGGGCGTGGAGGACCTCGTAGCCCTGCAGAGCTCCGCTCAGCAGCCCGAAAGTGCCTGCCACCGGGGCCGTGCGCGCCGCGCGCCGCCAGGACTCCCGCGGGGCGAAAGGACTGCGCCCCTGCGGGACCGGGGTCGACCCCTTGAAGCCAGACCCGCCCAGGGGCGCCCCGGCCCGTCGCCGCCGACCCCTGAAGCACGAGAGCGCCAGCAGGAGCCCCGACAGGAGGGCGGCGAGGAAGGCGTGCAGCCCGCGCGAGGCGAGCCGCAGGGGCCGCAGCGGACCGTGCGCGGCGCTCCCCAGGGCCGCGGCGGCAGCCAGCCCCAGCCCCAGGAGCAGCAGTGCGGCCAGGCCGGCAGGGCAGCGCGGTGGACGCGGCCGGGCCAGCAGCAGGCAGGCCAGCCCCAGGCCAGCGGCCAGGCAGGGCAGTGGAAGGTCCTGCAGCAGCAGCCAGGCCAGCGCTGGCAGCCGGTCTCGGTGACCGTAGGCGTCGTAGAAGAGCGGGAAGGCGCGCGTGGTCCCGGCCGAGAGCAGCAGCACATCCAGCAGCGCCAGGCAGGGGGCGCCAGGCGGGCACCGCCAAGGCAAAAGGGCCAGAGCCAGCAGGGACAGCAAGGCTACCAGGCCAAACAGTGAACCTGCGCCGTACACATGGGCCTCCCAGGCCAGCCCCCAGCGAGCCCGGGCTTCTGCCCAGTCGGCTTCCAGGGTCAGGAAGAAGAGGGGCCGCGGGGAAGCAGGGGGCTGCACCTCCGGGTCTGGAAGCACACCCGGGTCCATGCTGCAAGTCTCTGGTCCACACTCCGGCTGCACTGAAGGGTTCCCAAGGCTTGCAGGAGAGTGGTCATCTGGGCCTGAGGTGGGAATGGTTGGGTCTGTGGGCAAAGAACGATTGGCTGAGGTAATGGCGCAGTCTTGACCCCACCTCCTAGCCAGTAGCTGTTCACCCAGGACAAACCTGACCTACTCCCCAGCTCTTGGTCTTCCACCTCCTCCTCCTCCCACACCCAAGTCCTTCAAACCAAAGCTTCAGTTTACACCCTCCCCTCTCCTTCCTTTGTTTATTTCCCTCCATTTTTGTGATTCTACTGAGAAAGATTTTTCTTAGGAAGCCACAGAACTAGAAGGAACTGTGGACCCCCACCCCCAGATCCAGTAGCCCCACCAGAAAGGAAGTTTTGGGAGAACAAGGATTGTTCATATCTGAATCTCCATACTTAAAAATTTTGTGGCACACGGCTGACACTGAGCAGATCCTCACTGAATAAATGAAACGTATGTGCCAAATGAAGAAACTGACACTCTGCAGAGAACAAAAGTGACTTGAGTGACAAGGTCCTGAATCTGTGACTACAATCTGGATCCAATAACCAATCACAGCCCCCTTTCGACTCCAAAATGTCTTTATAATAGCATCTCCTGCTTATCTCTTGTTCTGCACCCTTGACTCCCAACTGCCACTTTGCTGCCATGAGATGCTTCTTTTGGCCTTTTAAACATCTCCCCCTTTGTCCCTGTTTTAAGGAACACACTTGCCTTGCACATAGGCACAAATACACACAAAACACAATTTCCTCTTATTCACTTCCTAACAGCTACACCCCAATCCTCAGCTTACCCCTGGCTATAGCCATCATACTGACTCACCCATAATCCAAGTCTAAAACTCTCAATACAGATACCCCTTTGATCTTCCATGTACACATTCTGCAGAAGGTGACATTGAGATGGATTCTCCTGAGTCTCAGTTCAAGTTCCCCTTGAACTCCCAGAAAGGAATAATTGAGGACATCATAGGATGATAAATGCCAATAAGAGTGTGAGGTCCTCACATACTTAGGTTTAAGTCAGGTCTCTAGCCCTCTCCTGTGTGCTGATATCTTCACACATGCCTTGGAGAAAGGAAAGTCTATAAAGTGGGAAGGGGTAGAGTAAGACCCTGGTTCTACTCTCTGGGAGCTAGAGAGAAGTTCAAAAGAGACTCATGAGCTCTGTTTATGGCTAGGCAATGGGGAACTGTTGGAAACTTACCTTCCCCTCTGCTCCCCCCACAGGCTCAACTGACTGCAGAGTTAGAGGAAGAAAAGGTGGCAGTGAGAGATGGGGACAGCCTTGTAAGCAAGGGGAAGAGGACAGAGACATATGTTGAATGGAGAGGGAGGGCTCCTGATGATTGCATGTCTGCCTCAACAGCGGGTCATGTACCAGCCATATTCAGGTGGGCCACACAGGAAGACCCCAGGAGCATCCCTACCCTAGGCAGTGCCAGCCAGCTCCTGGTAGGACAGGCAAAACACAGCAGTTCTGAGAGCAGGAAAAAAGAGTGAGAGAGCAGAAGGCAACTCTGAGGGTGGGGAGGGAACTTAGGAGCCAGGGAGGGTTAAAAAGGAGCAGCCAAAAAATTAAATATGCATAGCCTCCTGCCAACTGCAAACAGCAGCATGCACCCTGGTTTCCATTCCATTCTCAAATCTGAACTGGGTGAGAGTGACTACTGCAGAGGGCAGCTGGGAATATAAATGAGAAGATGTGTGTTAAGTCTTTGGAGGGCCTGATGTGTCATGTTCGTTCAGTGAAGACTGTGGTCAGTATCCTCAATGGCTGATGAGCATCACTGACCATCAGTTTGTGTTTGTGTGAACGTGAGCAATTCTGTCCTTATGTAAGTTCTTGATTTAACTACCAAAGACTGCTATCTGGGTGAAAACCCCTTAGCATGTTCCAGGTTTGTTTAGATACTCGTGTAACTGACCATAGTCAAATGCGTAAACATCAATGTACTGTTTCACTTTATGAACTCTGTTTAAAAAGTATCATGTCGATGACATAAAAACCCCTGAACAGAAATAAGGAGAGTGGCCATCAGTTATATGAAAAGCCATTCATCAACAAATAGCTTGCTGCTCAGAGGAGGACATCACTAGCATTAGTAGGATCAAATACATTCCCTGACTTCTCATCCTCTAGTCCTCTCTGGTCCTTCTTGAAATCATTGCTTATGCAAAGCAACTGAATTAGCTTGGCTAAAACCTTTGAGTTCTGCAGAGAGGCAGAGAGGCCCTGCCTAGATGCCCACTGTATCAGCCCATCACCTGTCCTCTTCACTCCCTGTATAGACAAGCATGGCTCTCCAAGACCAGGTCCACTTCACTTTCTCCATCTCCACCTCTCATCCATGGGCCACAGAAAATCTCATCTCTCATCGCTGTCCCCAAACCCTAGGGTAACCAGGGCAGATTTCAACATTCATAAGAATTCAGGAAATCAATAAAAGCCAGAAAACAGACAGCTCAAGTGTCAAAGAAGGAGCTCTGAATTAGGAGCCATTTCTAGGAGTCAGTGTGCCTGCAGTCCAGGTGTGGGTGGGGACAGGCAGAAGGAAGCCTGGTTTCTGCCTTCCAAGAGCCCACTTGACTTGTCTCCATCTCTGCATTTGTGATTTCCCCAGAAAACCTTCTCAGTACCCCCCCTGAAGGTAGTGACCTTCAATCTGCCCCTCCATGGAGCAGGCCACCTCTTCAGGGAGGTCCCATTCTGGTCCTATGGCCTCTCTTGACCTCAAGGCTGAAGGAAGAGATAGGATGTCAGCATGAGTAATTGGTGAGCAAAGCTATCTGGAAGGTACAGGGGGAGGGACTATCTCATTCATGGAAAGCCAGGCCTGATTATCCCCCAGCTGCCCACATCAAAGGCCTGGGAATGGCATTCCCCACTCTGGATTCTGGAAGCTGCAGCCCTTTAGTGACCTGGTTCCGTCCCTCCCCTACACCTACCTCCAGGATCCCAGAACACTGATACTCCTCATGACAGTGATACTCAAAATATTTAACAACAGGACAGTATAGATGCCAGCTAGTCAGAACAGAGTCCTGCCAGGGTGGTCAGGGAGTGAATAAGAGTACTCACAGGGACTCAGGACATAGCAGCCTAAAAGCCTTTCAGTGTGTTATGACTTGTACATCTGTTGGAATATTTAGGTTCCCAATACAACAAGCTCTGTTCAAGGTGAAAGGGACTTATGATCAGGAAGACCTAGTAATCCAAAGTTAATGGCAACTAGATGAGAAAGATCCTAGACATAGAGACTGTCTCCCCTCCTATATTACACACACACACACACACACACACACACACACACACAGACACTCCAGTGTGAGCATGGCCTATAGGCCTTATCTCCAGGAGGCCTGTGGCCCTTCTGGGTTTATCCAGAGGAGCAGCCAGGAAGAGGCTGGTGTCCTGCAGACACCAGTGAGGAGGGGGAAGAAGGCGGGGCTGCCAGCCTCCCAGGCTCTGCTGTCTCTGATACTGTCCAGACTCATTAAACCTGCCTGGCCAGCACTGTCATCCAGGCCGACAGACTGCTAGCCAGCATCCTGCCCCTGAGGCACAGAGCTACCCTCCCACCCTACCCCTGTGGATCTTTCCACTGTCATACACTGACTGTATAGGGGAGTGGCCGGCACCTTACTGCTGAGGGAGCACAGTGACAAAGGCTCATGCCAGGAGGTGGGATGTGGTATCAAGTTTGGGGCTGGAAGAAGGTAGAAAAACAGGGGTCTCCATAGCTGAGCCTAGTATGGGGGGCTGAGGGGCTTCATAGCCACAGCAAATGCTTTGAAGAACATAACTTAGCTTGGAAGTCACTCTCCATACCTCTCTGGTGGCCTCATCTGCCAGACCCTCTTCCCAAGCACCTATACCCTCTATCAGGTGTTATATGTCCATCATGTGTCATCTTGCTGCCACCTGTGGCCAAAACCAGAGTGGCTATGAAGTAGGGTCTGGAAGTACATTTAGGATGCAACCAGAGAGAAAAACAAGGTTAATAGCTATTTTAAATGAACTTTAGGGCTGAAGAGATAGCTCAGCGGCACAGTGACTGCCTGACAAGCATAAGGTCTTGAGTTTGATTCCCAGCACCAAACATACATAAATAAATGAATGTCTACTTTTCGATCTGAATCATTGGGAGAAGAGTTTTTGTTATCTAGAAGTTTTACAGTATCTCTGCAAAATGAATACTATCATTAAACGCTAGATACATGAGAGACTTTAGACTCAGAGACACTAAGTAATCTGCCCAGGATCATCCAGCAAGCAAGGAAGGGATTCAAAGCCAGTCTCAACATGCCAACCCACTTGTCCAGAATTGTGTTATGAAAGATGCCTTTGAATGAAGCTAGCATTATTCTGCCTGTAGTCCCTTCTTCAATGTCTTCCTAGTAAGAGCCTATATCTGCCCGTATCTGACAGTGTGTCACCTCAGATCAGAAGGCAGAGAAGAGTCTCAAGACTGAGCTGGGATTGGGTGGGTGGAGAGTAGGCTGAGCCACCCACACTGGAGGGAAGGGTGAGCCCCACCCCACCTGTCTCTAAGCTGCTCTGTCTGCAACTGCAAACCTGACCATTCCTTGGTTCCAAGGACCACTAATGTATATTTCTCCATGATGATGATGAATAGGATGGTGATTATGGTTATAAAGACAATGAAATAATAGAGTCTTAGGGCACTGATAAGTGACTGGTGTGTAGCAAGTGCTCAAGAAATAGTGGTCAAGTCCAACTGAATTGATACTTACCATGTTGCATTGGGATTGTCCCAGTTGAGGCAGTACTGAGCCAAGCAGCCTGGTCCAATAGGCTTGGGCTTGAGAGTTTCCTCTCTAGAGAGGGTAGGGACTGGAACAGAGTGGTGCCAAAGAACCCTGCAACAGGAGTATACAGGGCTCAAATGCCACCCTACCAGCCAGCTGTGGCTTCTAGGGCTCTAAAGAAAACCCTGTACTTCCCAGAGCTTGTACTGAAGAAGACCACCTCACCATAAACTCATAGGCACCTTTTGCTAAAGTAAGCTACAGAAACCAAACCAGAGTCAATGTTGCAGAGATAACACTTCCCCCAGGACTTGGAGAAGTACTACAGGCCTCCCAGGGCTGAGAACAGGAGTTCTGATCAACTTCCTTGCATACAACCTGGCATGCAAAGCCCCCCCCACACCCCATATTTGCTACAATAAATGAAGACTCACCTGGAGAATCTGATGCTCTGGAGGGAGAGTTTGGGGACGCTGTTATGCCTGGGGGGCTCAGGCCTGAGAAGTTCCGGAGTGGGGACACAGTAGTGCCAAAGAACCCTGTAAGAGGAGTCCAGGCTGAAACTGCCTCCTATGGGCCAGGGATGCCCAGCAGGGGCTGTCTTCCAATGGGGTTTGTACTCACCAAAGGGTCCCAGACGCCCAGCAATCTCTGCCAGGCTGGCCCGCAGGCTGGGCAGGAGGGGCAGTGTTCGATGCCCCAGTGTTGGGGCTGCACCTGCTCTCAATGCCACATCGAACTTCAGCTCTAGCTCGCTATGGTGGGGCCTAGGAACACTGGATGATGGTGCTGTCCTGGTCAGAGCAGTGGCCCAGGTCACAGTGGCCATCCTGGGCTGATAGGGAGTAGTTGGATGATGGGTGGGCCCAGAGAGGGGAGATGTGGATTCAGGAGACAGGGAGGAGGCCCAGGGTGTAGAGCTACCTTCAGCAGAGCCCCACTCTGGAGGAGAGTTCCCAGGGAGACCCACCAGCAGTTCCCAAAGGGGGTCAGTCCTCAGCCCACTGGCTACCTCTTCCCCTGGCTCCTGGGCTGGACCAAGAGAAAGAGCCTGGGTCTCTGTGACAGGGTTTCCCCAGACAGCAGCAGGTCCCCGCAGATGGAATTTAAAGTTTAGTCCAAGGTTAAGCGACAGCATAGAGGCTTCACTCTCAGGTGGTGGAGTCAGAGTGGTTAAGGTGCCTGGGACAGAGGCAGGCTGGGGACCCACAGGAGCAGCAAGCAGGACCCAGCAGAGCAGCTCCAGCCCTGGGCAGCGGCGCCCTGCCATGGCTGCACCTGACCTCAGCAGCCAAGTGGGCCCAAGGCTCCCTTCATCAGCACCTTTTGAGCTCCGAGGTCCTGGAAGGAGGAGAGGCCCCATGAGCCCTGCTGCCACCACCCTTGTTCTTTTCCCAGGACTGTATGATCCAGGCTGAGGCTTCTGGTCACAGAGAAGCAGGTGGTGGGGGCAGAATGCAAATTCTGCCCAAAGAGACAGGATGGCTCTTCTTGTCAGCTCCTGCCTGTATCTTTAGGTCCAGCACAAATCTCTCCCCTGCAGTTCCCCCACTGCCACCCCGCCTCTGCACAGGGGGCACTGGAGTCTACTGCAACCACAGCCCAAAAACCAGCACCCTTACCCATAGCGGAGAGGTTGGACTTGGATTCCCAGATGCAGATTCTTTTCCTCCCTTCCACCTCCTTCCCAGATTCCCTTCCTCCTGCAATCACCATGGAGGCCTATGGTGCCAAGCATCCCTCTGGGGATACAGCTGTGACCAAGCAAACCCTTCTAGATTGTCCAGATCCCCCACTTCTGGATCCATCTGAGATCCCACAGAAGGTCCCAGAGAGGCAAAGCACAGCCCAAGAGATCTGCAGAACTGGGGACTGCGGGCTGCACCCAGAGCAGCAGGGTCTCTCTCTGCTCAGTCCCTCCCCGTTCTTGGGGCTAAGTCTCCTCCCCTCCCAGGGTCCCTACAAGTATTTGGAGGAGGGGCCGCTTAGCCATTTTTGTTTTCCAGGGGGAGAAGGCCAAATAGGCAAGCTGGGCCAGGGACAGCTGCAGTGACCCCCGCCCTCTCCCCAGAACTCCCCCCACCCTGCGCACACATCTGGAAGGGGGAAGGGAGGGTGAGCCAGGACACACGTGCACCCGGCACCCTTACATCACACACAGGGCCACACCTAGCATCCGGACACACCCACTCATCCTTCACATACCCCTGCACCGCAGGCACACTTACACTCCATTCCCCTGAGTCCCTCCCTTCTACACAGGTTCAGACCCAAGCTGTGCGAGCCTTCCTGTCTCTCCGTCCTTCAGTCTGTCTCTCTCTTTCTCAGCATATACAGTCAAATGGGCACCCCAGCACACATGCACACTGTCAGACACACATACACACACACACGCACACGCACACACACACGTACTCTTCGGTCTAGACCGGCCGACCTGCTCCTCTCGCTCCCTCCCTCGCGAGGTTCCTTGGCCAAGTCCCCTGGACGGGGCTGTCGCGGTGGCCCCAGCTGGGCAGCGCCCCGCCGTCTCGCCCGTCCTCTCGGTTGTACCGGTGTCGGGACCGGAGATCGGGACCGCGCTCCCCGCCGTCCCTCAGCTCGTCCCGCGGCCGTAGCCTCGCCGACCCGCCGTCCCCCCGGCCGCCCCGGCTCGGCCGCGGCCCGCAGCGCTCGCTCGCTCGCTCGCAGGCGGGAGGCCCGCTCGGCCCGGCCCCCTCCGCGCTCCGTGCCGCGGCGCCGCCTCCCAGCCCCGCGCCCGCGCCAGGTTCCTCGGCAGCGGCGCCCCCTCGGCAGCGGCGCCCCCTCGGCAGCGGCGCCCCCGCGCCCGCCCCCGCGCCCGCTCCGCCCGCCCCCACCCAGCCCGCCGCCCGCCCGCCCCACCGAGCAGGCGCGCACCGCGGCGCCCAGCCCGCTCCACGCGCGCTCGAGCCCCGGCGCTGCCAATCAGCCGCGGGCGGCGGAGCGCGGGCGAGCGCGGGCGAGCGCGGGCTCCCGGAGCCGCCCGGCGCGCACGTCCCGCAGGCGCACCGACCCCAGAGAACTCCCCGCGGCCCGGGCGCCGCGCGTGCACACACACTCACGTGCGCACACCGCAGCCTGCCTGGATGGACGTGAAAGCCGCTATTAAACTCTTAACTGTGAGTGGTATAGCTTTACCTCGTGAGTCCACCACAACTCCGCGAATGTTTCCATTTTCCAGATAGGTAAATTCAGATCCAGAAAATGACCCAAGATGACACAGCTTAACAGGGACTTGAACTCAGTCTCCCTGCCTGGCCTCTCCACCACCTGCAAACAGTTGTACTGCTACAGAGGAGCGCTTCCAACACTTCACAGTCCAACTGCCAAGTGTCGTCCCTGCTGTAACGTTTCTTTGGCCAAACACATCTTTTGAAAAATACAGAGTTTTAAAATGTCTGCTGTAAAGTTGGGCTTGGTGGCGCACACCTGTAATCCCAGCATTAAGGAGGCTGAGGCAGAAGGATTGCTATGAATTCAAGGCCAACGTGAACTACATAGTGAGACCCTGTCTTAAAAAAAAAAAAAAAAAAAAAAAAAGCATAGGAGAACATAAAATATTTGAGGTTCCCTACACCAATCAAAGGTTTTCCCTCAAAATCAAGACATCCATCCTATTGTATGCAGAGCACCATGCTATGTGCTGAGTCTTTTATTCTGAATTACAAGCCAGAAAGAAAAATTACTGTTCTTGTGTTACATTCCCGGATGTGCCACTAAACCTCCTTCCTACTTGTTCTGTTCTGTAAGGTGATGCAAGTGGGGAATGGGGGAGGGTGGTATTAAAAAGTTACCTAGGCAGTGCTCAGCTACTCGGGATCCGAGGCAGAAGGATGCAGAGTCCAAGGCCAGTTCTTGAGCATGAAAGTGAGGCCCCATTCAATAAGGTACAAGGGTTTTTTGTTTGTTTGTTTTTTGGTGGTACCAGGGAACGAACTCAGGACCTTGTGCTTGCCAGGCAAGTGCTTACTCCACTGAGCTATTTCCCAAGCCCAAGGCCCCATTTCAAGAAAAGAAAAAAAAAAAAAAAAAACGAATTATCTAGGGCAGATTCTGCTCAGAGGGCCGACATCATATACAGCATATACAGTCAAATAGGCACCCCCACAGTCTGGCCCTGGTAGATGCTCAATAGCTATTTGCTAAGTAAATAAATGGCCCTAGGACCCCTGTGGGCAATGAGTTGTCTTTCAGAGAGGCATTTGGGACTCACTTCCTGATTACCCCCTCCTATGCCATTGAAATAAGAAATCAGGGTACCAAACAAAACACTGCACAGGGCTCCCCTAACTGGATCATCAGGCATTGCTGTCAGGCTCCCCTCACTGCCCACAGTTCATTAGGGGCTGCCTCAAGGATGCATATGGGGCTCAGTTTCTGTTGTCTTTTATATATTAATGAAAGCCATCCCACTGGAGATATTTTCTTTGAGTCCTCCTCAACAAAGTCTCATTTCCTGCTAATCGTGTTTACTTAAAGACTTCTAAATGGAAAAACTGAAATAAGCATCCCACATAGGGTTTTTCTTGGAAATTTTGTTTTGAAAAATATATTGAAATGGGAAGTTAGGGTTCTGGGTTAAGATGGTGATTGAATGCATCATCTAATTCTACTCTCTCCCAAAACCCCATTAAAACTTCAGCAGAGAGATTTTTAAATCAAGAGTTAAACCTATAAGGACACAGAGACCAGGAAAGAAGACAATGGCAGCAGAATTTTTTTGAAGTAGTTTTTTTTTTTTTTTCAAAACCAATATTGAACTCAGGCCCTTGTGCTTGCCAGGCAAGTACTTATTCTGCTGAGCTATCTCCCCAGCCCCATGCAGCAGATTTTTGAGGCAAGATGCTAGGCAGTTATTTGGCAACTGATTTAGCCCTGAGGAAAAGGACCTCTCCAGCAGGCAGTGTGGAACCTGAAATTGCATGATTCTCAGAAGGCACAGAAAGTGGCAGTCCCAAGGTGCCTCTGTAACGGTGGAAGTGGTGGCTAAAGATTAAGGTAAAATGCATTATGTTCCTAATACATAGGCCACAAAAGCAATAGTCCTTCCCTTATTCCAGTGAGGATCTGGAATTTTCTTCTGAAGAAGCTAAGACAGAAGGTATTGGGACTTGAGGCTTCTCTTCCAACCAGGCTCCCACGGTGGTGGGAGTGGGACCTGTTCTCCAAGCTGGAGACTAGCAGACTCTCCTATGGGATGCTTCACAGCTCAAGAGGAAAGACCCATAGAAGTCAACATAGGTGGTGCTGCAAATCTAGTCCAGCTAGATCGCCCTACAGAGCCAAACTCATTCGGTGATCTTGGAGTCTCGTATGCCACCCTCCAACCTTAATTATGACTGAAGATCATCAGATGCCCAGGAAACTTTCTAACACAGGAGAGACAAACAATAAAAAAAGTAATGTGAAGGAAATAGGTTATACAAAGAGAGAGAAAAAAGCCTGTTTAGTATCTACAGAGAGTGAAATGATATCCATGATATACAAGCAAGATGCCAGCTAGGTGCTGTGTCACACACCTGCAAGCCCAGGTTCTAGGGAGGCTAAGGCAGGTGGATCACAAATTCAAGGCCAGCCTGGGCAACTTATCTTGTCTCAGAATTAAATAAAAAGAGTTAGTAATGTATCTCAGTGGTAGAGCACATGCCTAAGTGCACGAGGCCCTGGGTTCAATATCCAGTTTAAAAAAAAAAAAATTCTACACAAAGAAACTTTCAGAGATTCCAAGAACAGCAATAACAATAATAATATTTTAGAAAATAAAATCTCAGGAAGACAGATCTTTTACAGATGGAAAGAGAACCAAAAGATGAAAGAAAAAGAAAGAGGAAGAGGCATGTTATGTTCATGTATTCTCCCCTCATGATCAATGTAATCATTATGTGCTGAAAATGTGTATTAATAAAAAATTTAAATTTATGAAAAGACCAGGAAATCATAGGCCAGGGAGATGGCTCAGTAGAGTAAGCACTTCCCTGGCAAGTGCAAGGGTCTGAGTTCAATCCCTGGTTCCACCAAAAAAAAAGGAAATCATGACAGCAGAAACAAAATTTTATGGAAAATTGGAAAACTAGGTTAAATTTTGCTAGCAAATTACTAAGAAATAAGAAATATAGGACAGAAAAAAATAAGCACATAAGAGGATAATTCCAGGAGACCACCATCAAAATAATACAAGTTCTAAAAGGAAAAACAAAAGGTCAGAGGACATCATTAACTAACTAATTCAAGTAAAATTTCCCAGAACAGAAGGACCTGAGTTGCCAGATTGAAAGTCCACCAAGATGCTAGCATTTTGGATGAAAACAAACCTACCCCAAATCATATTGAACAGAAGAGTCTAGAAAATTCTAGAAAGAAAAAAAATGTACAAAATATCAAATACAAGAAAATCAAGGGTAGGTGCAGAAGATGGGAACAGAGGCATATCTGGCTCTCAGCCCATCCCCAGAAACCTGGATGCTGGAGAACCCTGGGATGACAGACTTCCTAAGATGCAGAGTTAGGGTGATTCCTTGTGGAGGGGGCCCTCATGCTGTGTCCCAGGGCTCTGGGCTTCTGTGGGCCACTGTGTGTCACAGGAAGAAAGAAACAGGTAGTAAAGGGTGGTGGAGATAATGTCGCATCTGCCTTGTCTAGAAAACCAGAGCCTTAGAAAGTTATTTTAAACTTTATGTTTTATTTTATTTATTTGCTTATTTATTTACTTATTTATTTATTTATTTTTGGTGGAACTAGGGATTGAACTCAGGCCCTTGTACTCACTAGGCAAGCGCTTATTCTACTGAGCCATCTCCCCAGGCCCAAACTTAATGTTTTAAAAATGAATAGAAAATTGGCAGTGTTGGGAAAACCAAAAAAGAAAGAGGTAAAGGTGGAAGTTCCTTGGAAGATGCTGAAGCTGACACCAGGATGTCAGCTCTGCACCTCACAGAGAGGGACATCAATCCAGACTGCAGCAGTGTGACTAACTCAGCAGGCATACACTTGACAGCTGTCACTTCCAAGACGGCTGCTGCCAGGGGGCCATCTTCAGAGCCTGTCAGAATACCTGGGGGGCTGCTGGCCTCCCTTCTCCTTTGCATGTGCTTTCTCCTGACCGAGGGTTATAAACTACAAGGCTTCCCTCCACTCCCTGCCCTGATCCAGAGTTCTGCTCTGCTCTGTTCCTGAGAGTGGTTGAGGCCAAGTTCCAAAGCATAAAGCATAGAGCAGCCAGCTGCCCTGAATGTCTTCTGTCTCCCCCATTCCATCATGACCTTGTCCCTGGATCTGCTCAGAAAACCTTGTACACCTCAAGGAAGCTAAAAACAAAAACAAAACAAAAAAACCCCACCAAGCCTCCAGGCGAGGTCCAGCATCTCTGCTCCTGGAAATTCATATCCAGCACCTCACCATCCTCTCATTTCCTGGCTGTTCCATGCTTATTTGTCAGTATTGTTGACCAACACACACCTAACATGATGAAACTAAAAAGGCAAAAGAAAAATCAACCTGAAAGAGAGTCATTCTTGGGTCAGGGAAACAAGGGTGGAGTAATTATGACCAAGGGTGGCAACTTTTTGAGACTGATCTTGGCAGTTGTTTGTTTTTTGAGACAGGGTCTCACTTTGTAGTACGGGCTGGCCTTGAACTCACTGTGCAACCCAGGTTGGCCTCAAACCCAGGAAGATCCTGCTGCCTCAGCTTCCCAGGTGCTGAGATCACAGGCTGATCTGATTTTAATTCTTAATTTATAGGCTAAATATATGTATGTTCATTTTCTTTTTTATTTTTATTTTTGGCAGAACCAGGGATTGAACTCAGGTCGTTACACTTGCCAGGGAAGCGCTTATTCCACTGAGCCATCTCCCTGGCCCATGTTCACTTTCTTATTTTACTTATTTTTAATTTTTCTTCGTATTTCTTGGTGCTGAGGACAAAACTAGGGCCTTGTGCATGCTAAGCAAGTGCTCCGCACTGATCTGCACTCCTAGTTCCCATTCTTAGTTTTTGAAATGTTTATATATATGTTTTTTTCAATTTTGTATATACAAGTTTATGCCCCCTTTTGAATATATGACTCTTTCAATACTAATTTAATGCCTTAATATGTTTTATTGTAAAAAATTAATAGGGGCTGGGGAGATAGCTCAGTTGAATAAGTGCTTCCCTGAGGAAGCACTGGGCCTGAGTCCAGTCCCCGACTCCACACACACACACACAAAATAATAACAGAAGGATACTTCCTTAAGTGATATTCTACTTCTAAAGAACAGTTAGCCCTACATTAAGCAGTTAAATACAAGAGTAATCCTCATCTATTTAGAAATGGAGATTTCTGCCATCAGTGTTAACCTTTAACTCTGTTTTGCAAGTTGTAGCCAATGAAATAAGACCAGAAGTAAAAGGAAGAGAAGGACAAAGACAATATAAGAAGGTAGGGAAGAAGTAAAAGTAACAGGAGAGGGAGGAGAAATAATGAGTACAATGTATTAGAAAATAGTGATGAAGAAACTAAAATATCGTAATTGTGTGAAATAACTGGAAAACTTATCAGAAAAATGTGATTAAATCAAAGCTAAATACTCCTGTCACTGGCTTTTCTGTATAGAAATTGGGAGAAAAGTCTCATCCAATTTAGGCAATATGAATTAAAGAAAAAATAACTTTATCGGGCCAAGTGTGGTGGCCAACACCTATAATCCCAGCACTTGGGAGGCTGAGGCAGAAGGATCAATGGGAGTTCGATACCAGCCTGGGCCACAAAGTGAGTACAAGACCAGCCTGAACAGCATAGTGAGACCCTGTCTCAAAAAGCCAAAAACAAAAAGAAAAGAAAAAAAAGAGGGCTTGATTAATGGAAAAATAACTCTAGTTTCTGGATAGAGCCCCTCAATATTTTATGAGATCACTGATTCTCTCCAACTTAATTAATATTTTAGTACTATTCCAATTAAAGTATGATCTTTTAAATTTTTGAAATAATTGCTCTGAAACTCATCTGTAAAAATAACAGGAAAAAGTGCTTAACCTTTGGGAAAGGAGTGGCAAATGGGACTTACGGCAGAAACATACTCTTCAGGTAGTATATGCTCACTCATTTACATAAATGCTAAGCTGTATCACAAAGTGTCAGTGACTTTAAACAAAACCTGTGACCCTGGCACAAGGAGCAACAGGAAGGTGCAGGAGCAAGCAGCAGCACTTGGCAGCACACAGAACCTCTCCCTACCTCTCAGCATTGCTCACAC
>PVKA01039851.1:0-19175 GCA_004027165.1 Ctenomys sociabilis
TGTGTGTGTGTGTGTGCACGCGCGCGCACATGTGTGCTCGTGAATACTGCAGAGCTCGGAGTATGGGGAAGGCTTTTGAAAAGGACAGCGCGGCCGATTCTGCTTCGTCATGATGCCGGTTAAGCTCCTCTTGTTAGAGATGGATTGAGCGCGCCGAACTGGAAGGCAGCACATCCAAACACACACGCCCCGTCGCCGCACTATCAGCGGGAGGTGGGAGGGCCAGGAGGGTGTGGGGGCACCGGCGCGGCCCACCCACCAGACTCGCGGGGACCCAAACGTGTGCTCGTGGAGCAGCAGAAAGGGGGTGAGGCGGGGTGGGGGCCCCGAGGGGAGATCAGACCTCTCCGCGGAGACCAGCTCCCCTCCTTCGCCAGCTCCCACCCCACCCACCCCAAGCCGGCTTTCTTCCTGTTATTTGTGCTTTGGGAAAGCGCGGCCGGTTTCCTGGAAGCGACGCCTCTTACCTAGGCTCCTGTGAAAACGCGGCAGCCTGGAAACCACAGCCCGCGCCTCTGGGGCCTCCCAGCTCCTGGGCCACACGGGCTGGGAAGAGGTAGGTGGCAGGGTCCCCACCTTCCTTCCCCACCGGGGCTTTTGGGCTGCAATCCCTACCTGGAAGCAAGGGTGTGGATGGTGGCAGGGATGCCCCGGGGAGGGAGGGGTTGGCTCCAGGAGAATGGGCCTGGGACAGCTGTGTATCCTGTGCTCAGCCCCCTGATTTTGAGAAGGAGGGGCTGGGGTATCAGGAGGTCACCTCACTGCTGCAGCACCCTGCTCCCTGGCGGCTGCCTAACCCCAAGCGATGGATATTGCCCCCCCAACTAGGCCAAATGCCCTGAAGCTGGGGGCAGCTCTCTGAGGGCCTGGTGCTGCCTGCCTGAAGCCAGCCCCCCAGCCCTTCCTAACTGTGGCTGGGATGGGGGACACAGGGAGGAAAGGGTGAGGCTGCGGGCCCAGCCTGGCTCCAGTGCTGGCTGCTGGTGTCCTTGCAGGGGCTCCGCTGGGCAGACGCATGGGCCCTCCGGGCCCTGGACTCCCCTCCCGCCTGCGTCCTCATGGAGGCTTGGCAGGTCGGGTCCCTTTCCTGGACAGGTACACCTGTGTGTCCCTCCTCTGGCACTGGTTGCCAGGTTATGAGAGTCAGGGGACCAGGAGCTGGTCTAGAAGGAAAGTGGGAACCGTGGGAATGGGGAACGGATAAGGAAGCCCCCAGAGGATGGGGCAGGGGCTCCTTGAGCGTTGCACAGCTCAGGGCTGGTGTCACATGTGGCTCTGGAGGCTGGGATGGAAGCAAACGGATGCCAAGGGGAGGATCAGTGGGTGGGTGTGAGTGGGTGTCCTCAGCACCATGTGTCACATGTGGGGACCCTTGCTGGGAGAGTGGGGGTGTAATCTGGCAGGCAGGGCCTTCTGTGTACATTCCGCCTGCACCTGTGCTCACACATACTCTGCTACCTGTGTGCCCCGAGCCCTGGCTCTGTGGCCAGTTAGCCCTAGGTTCAGTTGTCCATGTGAGAGCAGGTGTCCACCAAGCTCTTTTTTCAGAGCTCTTGTGTGAACGCGGCTGAGCAAGGGGAACACAGGGACACAGGTCAGCCCTCAGCAGAGGGGAGCAGAGCTCACTGAAACCAAGCAAGCTTGGGGGCCACACCAGAGGCAGGGCGCAGAGAGTAAATCTGCAAACCCAGGCAAAGAGATCCTTTTTCTAAAAGGAGTAGGTGACCTCTGGGTCAGAAGGAGAAAGAAAGTGCCACTGAGGTGGAGTCCACTGTTGTCAGGGGTGCCACCTGCCCTGTGTGGAACTGGTCCTAGGAGACAGAATAGGGGTAAAAATATTCTGGAAGAGAGAAAGCAAATGAAAGGAGAGGAATACCTGGGCCTTGCCAGCCTGAGAAAATCCCAGTGTCCGGGCCTGGCTGAGGTGTGCCTGGGCCCTGTGCTGGCCTGCTCCACCCATGTCCTCTCCCCTCCCTGGGATGCTGTTTTGGGATCCTGCCTTTATTTTTGGCCTTGAGTTGTTGCCACAGCAACTGCGGAGGTGGGACTGGGAGGGGGAGAGGGAAAGGGAAGAGGGAGCCAGAAAAGATGAAGAAAGGAAAGAAAAAGAGGAGAGAAGCAGGAAGATTAGAGAGAAACACAGTTGTGTTGAGCTCAGTGAGAGAGCAGGTGTGATCCCAGCCCACTGGGACAGCTGGCCACACTCACTTCCTTTACTCCCCTGCCCTTGTGGGAGCTCACTGCTCTTCGAGGGAGGTTGGTGAGCAGGACCCCAAATCAGACTGGAGTAGGATCTTGGAGGTCTAGTTGAAAAGCATTCGTTGGCCTGGGTCTGGGCAGGGCAGCCAGCTTAGGTGGCCCTTGGCCACCTCTCCTCCTCACTTGTCCTTGTCCCTAAATGAGCAAACTGTCCCTAAATGGGAAGTTCAGCCAGGACTTCTTAAAGACAAGTCTAGTGGTGCACACCTGGAATCCTGCCGAGGCAGGAAGATTCCCTGCAAGTTCAAGGCCAAGACTGGGTTACACAATGAGTTCAAAGCTTGCCTGAACTACATAGCAAGATCTTGTCTCAAAAAACTAAGAAAAGAAAGTCCCTAGCATGAGCTGGATAACTAGTGAGTGGCTTGCTTGGGCTGGGAGCAAAGGCTGGATTGCAGAAGTCCAGGGTGTAGCTCTGCCTAGGGGCCTTCATTTCTGCCAGTCCGCAGAGCGCCCTGTAACACCAACCACAGGGACGGGTGCACAGAAACTTGGAGGTCCTGTGGGCGGGTCTTATCACCCACACTCGGGGAGCTAGAGGCTCTGTTGCCATGGCGATGGAAGGGTGGGTAGTGTGAGGTGGGGCTGGGCTGCTGGCTCTGATAAGACGGGACACAGCTGGGGGAGGACACAGCTGGGGAAGGTGGGGCTGCCGACCAGGCGGGGGAGCTAAGCCCCTTCCGCCACCTGGGCTGGCCTGCTATTCCTCCCTCTTCCTGCTGCAGCCTGCCCTTTCGGTCACTGTCCCTCAGGTCAGAGGCAATGGATACGGATAATCAGTGGAGGGCCCTAGAGGTGGAGCCTGGGGAGGCAGAGTGAGAAATTGCTTTGCTAGGAGAGGCCAAGACAACTTCGTCTTTTTCCATTCCCAAACATTTTCTCTGTCGCCTTTCTGACAGCCAAGACTTTTCACCCGTAAACACTTTTTTTTCTTTTGGTACTGGGGATCGAACTCAGGACTTTGTACTTGCCAGGCAGGCACTTATGCTGCGGGGCGATCATGCTGGCCCACCAGTAAGCACTCAGATTCCTTTAGCCTCATCTCAAATTAAAATACAGTACTGCTTGAGATGGAGGCACCCACCTGCTACCATAGCAGCTCAGCTCCTCAGGAGTGAATTCAGCCCAGACAACTTAGCAAGACCCTGTCTCAAAATTTAAAAAGGCTGGGAATATAGCTCAGTGTTCCTCACTTGTCCTGGATTCAGTCACCTATGCGGGGGAGGGGGGCTTGTGCTCATACCACAGTTTTGTGGGGTGATCTCCCAGTTAATGGGCTTCAATTCCACGTAGTATGGGCTCCACTGATTACTTAAATTTCCTCTGAATCTGAGATGGTCATCATTTCACAAGACCAGGATGTCAGGAGGAAAGGGAAGAAAGAATTTGGAGCGCAGTGCACAGGGCCAGTGGGGACAGAGTTGGTCCATAAACACCAAGTACTAATATTACTCTGACCATTGCCATTTGGAGTCGTGACCCAAGTGGCTATGCCTGGTGCAGGTGCACATGAGCATGGGTCTCTGGCTCAGGGCCAGTGGCCTCTGACACTGCCCCTCCTGTCCTGGGCAGCCCCTCTCACTCTGGCTCAGGGCAGCAGCTAGCCCTCCCATGTCCCTCTCCCTGTCCTGTGCCACTAGCAGGAATAGCTGCATGTCACTGCCTCTGGCCCCTTCCCTAGGAAGCAGGAGGCTCGGCTCTCTAACCTCCTGTACTAATGCCACTGCTGCCCAGTGTTTCACCCTCTGCCCCTCTCCCGCAGCACCATTGTCCCCCAAGGCCAGGTCTGCCCCTTTTCCCTGCTGCACCTTGCTCCTTTCAGGCCCCTCAGCTTGCTGCCTTCAACCCTTCCTGATCCAGTGCCCTCTTCGTGCCTGTAAACCTGTCCCCCTGCCCTCTTTAAACACTTGCAGCCAAAATCCTGTAATCCCAGCACTCAGGAAGCTGAGGCAGGAGGATTGCTATGAGTTTCAGGCCAGCCTAGGCTACACAGTGAGTTCAAAGCCAGTCAGAGCTACAGAGGGAGACCTTGTTTCAAAAAACAAACAGAATTTACAGTTGGTCCTGCCTCTGCTAAGTGTCCCACCTGGTTCCCTTGATCCTTCTATCACACTTCTTGGAGGTGACACTGCTGCTTTGCTAATGGGTGACCAGCCCTGCCAGTCTGTTGGTCCCAACAAGGCAGCTGTCAGAGGACTGACATCCAACCTGTAGAAGACATTATTTCATTTTTGCCTGCAGTGCTGGGGGCTGAACCCAGGGCCTTTGCACTGTTACATCCTCAGCCAGCTATCTATCTATCTATCTATCTATCTATCTATCTATCTATCTATCTATCTATCTATCTATCTATCTACCTGTCTGTCTGTCTGTCTGTCTGTCTGTCTGTCTATCTAATCTGTCTATCTATATTTTAAAGCTTGCTCTCACTAAGCTTCTTAACTGCCCAGGCTAGCGTTAAACTTGCAATTCCCTCAGAGTGCTGGGATACAGGCGTGATGTGTTTTTCTTTTGGGGTTTTGGATTATTTTTTTTTTAAATGTGTTTAGTACAGGGTCTCACTGTGCAGCTCAGACTCCTGCTGATCCTCTTGTTTGCAGCCTCCTCAGCGCTGGGATTATAGGTGTGCACCACCACTCCAGGTCTGGGTGGCTGGCTCCCTCACTGTGCCCCGGAGTAGGGCTGGCGCAGCATGTGGTGCCGGGGATCCAGCCCTGGTTCCTGTACCCACCTGAGCAGGCGCTTAGTCCACTGAGCTATCTTGCTGGCTCTTTGGGTTGTGGGTTTTTTTGGGGGGGAGGGAACGACAAAGTCTTGCTATGTAGTTGTTTGGGTTATTTTTGTGTGTGTGTGCGTCTTTTTGAGACAGGGTCTTGCTATGCAGTTCAGGCTGGCCTTGAACTCAATTTGTAGCCCTGGCTGGTCTCAAACTTGCAAAAATCCTCCTGCTTCTGCCTCCCGAGTGCTGGGATTACAGGCATGCACACCCTATATAGGCCTGATTTTGTTTTTCCTCTGTTGGTGCCTGGGTGCAAATCAAGGCATCCCACATACTAGACAAGTGTTCGCTTTGAGTTATAGCCTCGGCCCTTTATAAATTTTGCTGCTGAGGCATGTTGTCCAGACTGGCCTCAGACTTGCAGTCCTCCTGCCTCAACCTCCTAGCAGCTAGGCTTACAGGTGTGCACCACGCCCATCTTGGACAGCATGTCTTTCTGCACCTCTCTTCACCTTGTCCACAGTGCTGGCCCCTGTCTGCTGCAGTCCCCTCCCTTCATATCCCCCCTCAGCCTTTTTTTTTTTTTTTTTTTTTTTTTTTTGCATTTTAGGGAGGAGTCTACAGGGTGTTCAGGGTCTCACAACTAGATCAGACTCATAGTGATTGGCCTGTTCACAGCATCCCAAGAGCTGGGATTACAGGTATGCACCACCATCCCCAGTCTCAATTGCTGGCTCAGCGTGCTCTGGGGATGGGTTGGCATGGCAGGTCCAGGGATCGAACCCCGGCCCCTGAGCCTGTTTCCAGGTGCTTTAATCCACTGAGCTATTTGGCTGGCCCCTCTTTCAGTCTTTCTGTACTTACTGTGTATCAGGCCCTTTGCCGAAGACAGAGGACCTGAGATATTTGGTGTCCAAGAGAAGACCCCCTGGTTTCCTAGATTTTTATTCACTTTTTTTGGAGACAGAACACTGTGGCTCAGCCTGGCCCTGAGATCCTCCTGCCTCAGTCTTCTCAGCTTCTAACCATGCCATCACTCCCTGTTCCCACCAGTCCTCACTGTTTCCCAGGATGCTGTTTGTGGCCTTCCTTTTCCCCCAGTAGTCGGGTCTTCACAGCACCTCTGCTGCCATGCCACCAGGACACCAGTCTGTGCCTTTGTCCCAGATACCCCTCCACCTCCAAAGCCTCAGCCCCTGTGAGTTGGACTCATCCTTTCTCCCCTCCGCCTCTGCCATCTCCCACCACCATTCCAACGGCTGCCTGAATCCCAACCCAGCTTCCTGGTTGGTCTTGCTGGGGACACCTCTGTCTGTCCACTTCAGCTCCCAGGCTGCAGCCAGATTCATTTGCCCCAAAAACCTGTGTCACTTCTCTGCTTAAAATACTTTTTAAATGGTGGCACACATTCATAATTCCAGCACTCAGGAAGTTGAGGCAGGAAAACTGACAAAAGTTTGAGGCCAACCTGGGCTACACAGTGAGTTCAAGGCCAGCCTGAACTACACAGTGAAACTCTGTCTCAAAACAAACAAACCAAGAAGTATTTAAAGCCAGACATAGCAGACACTTCTGTAATATCAGCACTCTGGCAGGCTGAGACAGGAAGATCTCAAGCTCAAGGCCAGTGTATTGCCAAGTCAGTTTAGGACCAACCTGAACTATACAGGAAGTCTCTGTCTCAAAAAATAAATAAATAAATAAACAAATAAATAAAAAGGGCTAGGAATACAGTGCAATGCAAAAGGCCTCATAAACTTCCCCCCGATTTTAAGGGCTAGTTTTATGATGATGCATCCCTGCAGAGACCTGGTACTCAGGAGGCTGAAACAGGAAAATCTCCTCAGCCCCAGTGTGCTAAACCAGGCTGCACCACATAGCAAGATTCTGTCACAAGCACAAAGCCTTACACGTTTCAAGGCTTCCTATGGTGCCCTGATGCCCACAGAATATGACTGAACCCTCGGGTGGACAGAAGCTCCCTAGAACATCAAGACCAATGGTCAGTGACGTTCGGTGTTTCAGGCCAGTGTGTCTCGTGTCCTCCACCTGCGCTCAGGCTGCTTTCTTGTGGAGCAAGCTCTCCATGAGCACCAAATATCACGTGTGTCCATGGCCAGTCTTCTTCTGCAGTCTTGGTTCTACACTCCCCCAAATGCCTGAGAAATCTGGCAGCTTCTAGTCTCCTATAGGGATCCAGCATGAGTAGGCACCCTGCAGCATGCATTCGGAAGGCAGTCACTTCTAGCCCGTGGATGTGCTTGTTTGTTTCTATTTTATAGAGACAGGGTCTCAAATGCAACTCTGGCTGTCCTTGAACTCTCCAAGATTCTCCTGCCTCGGTCTCCCAAATGCTGGGATTACAAGCATGTGCCATGATGACTAGTTTTTTTTTTTTACTGCTCTGGGGCTTGAAGATGAAAGAAAGTACTTCTTAGTGCTTATTTGCTTTTCTTTTTTGTTTTGAGACAAGATTTCACTATGCAGTTCAGGCTGGCCTTGTGCTCACTTTTGAAGCCCCCAGGTTGATCTCGAATTCTAGAGATCCTCCTGGCTCAACATCCCAAGTGCTGGGATTACAGGCATACACCACCACACCCAGTTCTGGAGCCACACTGTGGGCACCCGCATCCGGGGCTGAGTCCTGAGTCTGCACAGCATATGGGTCTGGGGATAGAACTCAGGTCCTGTGCTTGCCAGGTAGGTGCTTATGCCTCTGAGCTATCTCTCTAGCCCCCTTCTTAGTGTTTATCAAAGTACATAGCAATTAAAGATCTAAATGATGCCAGCTTGGAATACTCCAGAACTCTGCTGTCTGCAGGTTAGAAACTCGCTTCATGCCAAGCAACGCAAGCCCAGCACTTAGCGGCAGTGGCTCTCCTTACGCCTGGGTTTATGGAGGGAGCAGAGCAGCAGGGGGCGGGGCTTTCTATGAAGGCAAAGAAGCAGAGAGGTGGGCAGAGCTGTGGACCCTGGGGCCAAAGCTGATGAGGAGCGACCTGCTTGCCGTGTAGGTGGGCAGGTTTGGTGCCAGAGTGTAAAGGAGCCAGAGCATGGGCTTGGCGCTTATTCTTCCACGGCTGTGAGCTTGGACACAGAAAAGTCCGCAGGTTCATCCTGGGAGGCAAGCAAACAGCTCACCCTCCACATGGAACTGTTACTACCACCCATTTTAGAAAGGCAGAGAGGGGAAGTAACTGCCAAGTGTTCTGGATTCAGGGTGGCTCGCACTGACTTCTGCAGTTGTGGTCCCTCTGGACCTGTGGACAGGCAACCCAGAGCCACCGCCACGCGGAACCCAGCCAGGCGGAACCGAGCCAGGCCTTCAGGGCGTGGGTAAAGGGCCCAGTGTGGGGTGTCTCAGGAGAGAGAAGGCAGGACCAGGGTCACAATCCGCCTCTGCAGACGGACCAAGTCCTCAGGTATTGATCAAATGGGTGTGGGGGGGTGCCCAGCGTGGGGACCTTGAGGGCTTTCAGAGGACTCTCTGGGAAGCAAGAGTGAGGCCTTGGCCCCTGGTTGTCCCTGCGTCACCGATGCCTGCGAAGCACAAGGGGCGTGGCCAGCTGCGGCCAGCGCCCTGCAGGCCCCACACCCAGCAGGCTTGTCCCCGGCGTCCTGAGGATGGATGACTTCCCGCAGGGAAGAGGCTGGGCGGAGGGTCCCGGAGGCTCGACCCGGGCAGGTGTGGCCAGGCGGGGTGCAGAGGCCGCTCGCACCGGGCAGCCGGTGACCCCTGCCGTCATTTCCTCCGGAGAACAATGGCTCAGAACCGGGAGCCGCCGGCCGCCCGCGCCCTCTCCAGGGCTGAGCCAGCGCGAGTCCAGCCGCCCGCTGGGACCTAGCCTGATGGCCGGCCCGGGCCCCGCCCGCCCCTCCTTGCAGCCGCGAGTCGCCGAGGGATGAGGACGCGTCCCGGCCGTGCCACGCCCTCGCCGCGGGACCCGGTCCGCGCCTGACCCGCCGCCCGCGCCCGTCCAGCCGCGCGCCCCCGCCCGCCGCATGGAGCGGCTACAGAAGGTGCGGGGCGCGCGCTCCCGGCGGGCCGGCGGGCGGGCGGGTGGAGGGCGGCCCGGGGGCCGAGAGTGCCGCCTAGTGGCCGCTCCCGCGCAGCACGCTGGGCCCCGAGGCCTAGGGCAGACCCGCGCCCCCGCCCTCGCATCCACGCACACGCCCACTCGGCCGCCTTCTGCTCTCCCCAGCACCCTCTTACCTCCCCCGGGAGCGTCAGCTCCTCCCGAGACTCCAGTGTGCCTGGCTCTCCCTCCAGCATCGTGGTGAGTACCCGTGTCGGCCAGGTCACTCCCATCGTGGGTGGTGGGTGGGTGCCCAGGTCACACCGAGCCTCCCACCCGTGCACCCCACGGCTGTTCTGCCGGCACAGGCAGGCGGAGAGAACTCAGAGATCCACAGGAGGCTCCCCGGCCCCCATCAAGGTCTGCTCTGATTGCTCCTAAAGTGTGACCCAAAGAGACTGTGGTTTATTTTAAGGTGAAATCTCAGTCGTTAAAATAAGGGAGCCCTTCAGGTGTGCGACAGCTCGAATGGCTGCCCGAGTTCTTGGCTGCTCACAGGGTGGCCGGCGGGGCGAGTGTCCCAGGTGAGGCTGCAGGCACATCCGGTGCATTGGTACTGTTTCCCCTCAGGCCAAAATGGACAACCAGGTGCTGGGCTACAAGGACCTGGCTGCCATCCCCAAGGACAAGGCCATCCTGGACATCGAGCGACCCGACCTCATGATCTATGAACCCCACTTTACCTACTCCCTCCTGGACCACGTGGAGCTGCCCAGAAGCCGGGAGGTGAGGGCTGTTCATGGGTAAGGGCCACAGGGTAGGGAGTAGAATCCTCTTGTGCTGACCTTCCTGGCGGCTGGCCGCGGTCACAGAAGCAAGGGCATTGGACCAGGGAATCAGCAGCCAGCGGATCAATCCATCCAGTGTTTTTTCAGAGAGGGAAGAGGCTCCCGCCGGGGGTGTGGCCCGGATGTACAGGAGGCCAGGGAGGCTCCCGGCGGGGGTGTGGCCCGGATGTGCAGGAGGCCAGGGAGGCCAAGGCTGAACTGCAGCAGCACGAAGGAGGGAGTTGTGTGGGAAAGAGCAATAAGCAGAAAGCACAAAATGTGCCCAAGGGGACGGCTGGAAGTCCCAGCTGAGGTACTGGTTAAGGTTGAGGCTGCAGTTTCTCACCTTTAACACAGGTGTTAGCTCTGCCTGTCCATCCCACAGGTGGTCAGTTTGCGTAGGTCAGTGCGTGGGCAGGTCTTTTGTCACCTGTGCTGAGAGGGATAGTGTCAGACTGGTGTGGTAGTGCATGCATGTGATCTCAGCACTCAAGCAGTTGAAGCAGGAACATTGCTGGGAGTTCCAGCCCAGCCTGGGCTACATAGGAAGTTCAGGGCCAGCCTGAACTGCAGAGAGAGACCCTGTCTCAGAGTGGGGGGAAGGATGATGTAAGCTGGAGCATCGGAACTCAAATACCCAAGCCAGGAGCCCTAGCTCTGTCCCTGGTTGCTGCCGTTCCTGGCTGAGCTCTGAGGAGGGGGCTCTGATAGCCCTCAGTGCAGCAAGCCTGCAGCTAGCTCCAGGTCATGCACTGCTCTGGCTTCCAGTTTGTTAGGAGCTGGGAACTGGCAAAGGTCTAAGAGAAGACAAAGGTGGGGCAACCTCTGGCGGGGTCTTAATTCTGTGCTAGCCACTGACTGGCCCTCTCCATTCACAGCGCTCTCTGTCACCCAAGTCCACGTCCCCCCCACCATCCCCAGAGGTGAGTGTGCACACCCCTGTTCTAATGGGGTCCCATCTTCCCACCTTGCCACATGTCCACTCTAAGTTCTACAGAGCCCTGAGGATGGCAGAGCTAGCAGGTCTCAGCTGGTCCCTGGCCTGCATAGTGGTCGTGCCTGTGTGACCCAGGAATCCTCAGCCCCTTCTCCAGGGGCAGGCAGTACCTATGGCTGGGAATGGGTGGACAGTGGAAGGTGGCGCTCTGGGAAACCGTACTTGTGGGTCAGAGGGGGTACAAGAGACCCGGAAGCTGCATACTTCTGCTCTGCAGGTGTGGGCAGAGAGCCGGACCCCTGGAATCCTCTCGCAGGCTTCAGCCCCAAGAACCACGGGGACTCCCCGGACCAGCCTGCCGCACTTCCACCACCCTGGTAGGTTTCCCAGCCGGTGCTATTGCATCCTTCTCTGTGACCTGTCTTTTGGGGCCTCAGCCTGTACTCCTGATCTCCTTCTCTCTGGGGCATAAACTTGTCGCAGCCTTGCTGGACCCTGTGCTCCTGGGACCTCTCCTGCCCACTACCTGAGGGACTCAAGGACCTCCAGTTCTGCCTCAGCTCTGGACACACTGTGTGTCCCCTTGCCCCTGGGGTTTCTTGGCATCAGCGTGATCTCAGCTGCTCTTGTCCCCTCTCTCAGAGACCACCCGGCCAGATTCCAACATCTACAAGAAGCCGCCCATCTACAAACAGAGAGGTGAGGGGTCCCCCAACTTCTCAGAGATCCTTCCTGCCACGTACTGGTGCTAAGAATAGTTGCTCATAGCAGCATGTTTGACATGGGGGCACATGTGTAATCCCAGTACCCTGGGAAGCTGAGATCACAAGTTTGAACCCAGTCTGCAAAACTAGCAACTTAGTGAGACCTTGTCTCAAAAAAGCCCCCATAGAACTAACCAACCAATATATATATATTGTAATGCTCAGCCCAAAGGCCCTGGGGTCATTCCCAGTACTTCTGGACCCCTATCCCCTAGTGTGTCACACTGGGCATTTGCCCCATGCTTGTTGCTGTGCTTTATATCCAGAACCACTTGGGGGCAGGGGCAGGGGCAGCCCTACGGCCTGGGTGGCTGTGTGTCTGAGGCTCTGGCCTCTCTCTGCAGAGTCCATGACAGGAAGTCCCCAGAGCAAGCACCAGATCGAGGACCTCATCATCGAGTCATCCAAGTTCCCTGCTGCCCAGCCCCCGGACCCCAACCAGCCAGCCAAGATTGAGACCGACTACTGGCCGTGTCCCCCATCACTGGCTGTTGTGGGTAGGAAAATTGGGGACAGGAGGGAGGGAGCCGTGGACTCTCCCCATCTCGCCCTGTGGGCCCTTTGAAGCCCCCAGCTCCATTCCTCCCCACACCCACCTGTCTCTTGGGATTCTGGCCTCCCCGACCTGGGGCATCTGTCCTCCCCTCCCATTCTTACAACTTCTGTCCACCTTTTTATTTTTATTCTTTTTATTGACGCTGTCTGGAGTCCATGCTGAGTGTGCTCCCCTTGGGGAGGTCTTCCATGTCCTTACACATCTTAACTCCTTTCTTGTCCCCCTCTGCCTCTTTCTTTCCCTCCCTGCTCCCCTAGTCATTTATTTGGTCTTTCAGCAGATATTTTCCAAACTCTTGTTGAGCCTCAGGCCCTTGCGATCTGAGTGAGCTGTGGAAAAAAGTTAAGTGTGACAGTTGGCAGTGGAGGTGCACACCTAGTCACAGTTGTTAAGGAGGCTGAGGCAGGAGGATCAAAAGTTCAAGCCCAGCCTGGTCAATTTTTTTTTTTTTTTTTCCAGAACTGAGGATTGAACTCAGTCTCTTGCATTTGCCAGGGAAGCGCTTATTCCACTGAGCCATCTCCCTGGCCCCAGTTTTTTTTTTTTTAAATGTATTTGGTACTGGGTCTCACTATGCAGTTCAAACTCATAGTGATCTTCCTGTCTTCAGCCTCCCCAGTGCTGGGATTACAGGCATGCACCACCATGCCCGGACTCAGTGGCCAGCTCAGTACACCCAGCACATGGCATGAGATCAAACCCCAGTCCCTGCACTTGCCCAAGTAGGCGCTTAGTTCTCTGAGCTATCTCACTGGCCCTCCAGCCTTGTCAATGTAATCCTGGCTCAAAATAAAAAATACAAAAAGTTGGGTGTAGCTCGGTGGCAAAGCACTCTGGGACCCATCCCATCCCTAGTATATATATATGGTGTATGAAGATCTCTATACTCAGCCAGGCGTGGTGGTGCATGCCTGTAATCCCAGCACTCGGGAGGCTGAGGCAGGAGGATTGTTGTGAGTTCGAGACCAGCCTGAGCTACAAAGTGAGCTTAAAGCCAGCTTGAACTGCATAGCAAGACCCTGTCTCAAAAAGACAAAAAATAAATAAATAAATAATAAAAAAAGATCTCTATACTCAGAGCATTTAAGTTAAATGTATGTGTTTTTCATCCCACTACAAGGTACAGAAATGGTATTTTGTTTTGATTATTTTTAGTGCTGGAGATTGAATCCAGGACCATGTGCATGCTGAGCTTGTGCACCATCTCTGAGCTGCACTCCAAGTCTTATTATTTATATTTATTTTTATTTATTTATTTATTTTTTTGTCTTTTTGAGACAGGGTCTCACTATGCAGTTCAGGCTGGCCTTAAGCTTACTTTGTAGCTCAGGCTGGTCTCGAACTCACAATAATCCTCCTGCCCCAGCCTCCCGAGTGCTGGGATTACAGGCCTGCGCCACCATGACCGGCTTATTTATTTATTTATTTATTTTTGTTAATGCTTTTGGTTTTTAAGTCAGGGTCTTAATACTTGTTCAGGCTAGCTTTAAACTCACAGCAATCCCCTTGCTTCATCAGAGTATTGGGATCACAAGTGTGTGCCACCATACCTGCTTTGCAATTTATTTATTTATTTATTTTTGGTGGTACCAAGGTTTGAACTCAGGATCTTGTGCTTGCCAGGCAAGTGCTTATTCTACTGAGCTATCTCCCCAGCCCCTGGTTTGTGTTTTATTTATCATTGTTTCATATAGTTGTAGTGCCAGGTACAGTAGTTCATGGCTGTAGTCCCATTGTACTTGGGAGGCTGAGGCTGGAGAGCTCTCAGAGCTCTCTTGTTATGTTACCTCAGCTACATAACAAGACTTTGTCTCCAATTTTTTTTTTATTTTTAATTTATTTGTTTGTTTTGGCAGAACCAGGGATTGAACTCAGGCTTTTTTTGTTGTTGTTGTTGAACCGGGGATTGAAGCCAGGCCCTTGCGCTTGCCAGGGAAGCGCTTGTTCCACTGAGCCATCTCCCCAGCCCCCCCTTTTTTTAGGCAACAAAAATAAAGAAGCTGTGGCACTCTCTGGATGCCCCGGAGGCCCACCGACTGCACAGCTGAGCGACTGAGCTGTCCCTTATTCCTCTGCCTCCTAGAGACCGAGTGGAGGAAGCGGAAGGCATCACGCAGGGGCGCAGAAGAAGAGGAGGAGGAGGAGGAGGAGGACTCCGGAGAAGAGATGAAGGCACTCAGGGAGCGGCAGAAAGAAGAGCTCAGTAAGGTACTGGCTGCATGCATTGGCCCCGTCTCTGACACAAAGGTTCTGGGCCAGCACAGCAACCTCCTCAGACAGGGACAGGGACAGGGACAGTGTCCCCTGCAGCATGCCTGACTCTCCACCTTTGGGAGATGAAGAATGGGGGTCTGAGACTCAGCGGAGCCCTGTCTCCCTTCTCAGGTTACTTCCAACTTGGGAAAGATGATCTTGAAAGAGGAGATGGAGAAGTCATTGCCGATCCGGAGAAAAACCCGCTCCCTGCCCGACCGGACGCCCTTCCATGCCTGTGAGTGTGGCACATAGAACTGGGATCACCTGGCCAGACTCAGACAGCTCTCTACATGGGTTGAGCCCTTAAAAAGGGAGCCCCGTAGAGTGGGACTCTGCCTGGGTCTGCTCCAGTGAGGTCAGTGGGGTAGTTCAGTTTAGCTGACTCCTGATCTGAGGGTCTGCCACCCCTGGCTCCCGGGATGTCACAACACACAGGGGTCTCATTCCCAGGAGTTTGTGCTTGGTGGGGAAAAGTGATTTGGAACCTGGGGCTTTGGTTTTATTTTTGCTTTTATGTTTGGTACTAAGCAGTGACAGCCCCGAGGCAAAGATGAATCTGGAAGGATGTGACAGATGAAGAAGGCAGAGTGGGTGGGGATGGCCACTTGCAGGCATCAGGGACAGCATGGAGCACAGAGAGAAAGGGGAGACCCTTCTAGCTAGGAGTGCAGCACCCCATCCATGCAGGGAGGTGGGCTGTGCCCCTGCTTACCTTGAGCTCTTACCTGTCCTTCCCCTGGCCACAGAGGCTACAGCAAGGAGGAAGGGGAGGCCTGAGGACCCCAAGGTTGGGTCCAGGAGGTTCTCAAAGCCCAGCCTGGGAAATAGGGCTGTCTCTTCCTCAGTGTCCCTCAGTCAGAGCAAGTCACCAAGCAGCAAGGACACAGGCTCCACTTCTTGGCTGAGGGACTTTAAGGACTCATTGCAAAGCAAGTGGATGGAGAGGGGCAGGGCATCTTGGAAGCAGTGGTTGTGCTTGTCAATAGTCTACTTCAGCCTTCCATCACTATAATGAAGGGCTTGGGGTGGGTTAACCCAAAAGAGAGAAGAGGTTTCTGTAGCTCCCAGGTCTGGAAGTTGAAGAGCCTGCACTCAGTGATGGCCACTTTGCTGGTAGAGTCACCCTCCATAGCAAGAGACAAAGAGTGCCTGTGTGCCCTTCCACCTATTTCTTGTGGTATGAGGATTGAATCCAGGGCTTATCCACCCCGAGATATATCCCTAATTCTTTTTATTTTGAGACAAAGTCTCACTAAGTTGTCCAAGCTGGCTTTGAACTTAGATCTTCTTGCCTCAGCCTCCCACATAGCTGGGATTTGAGGCATGTACCACCAGGGAGTGCTGATTTTCACTTTCTTAAACTTCACAGTAGGAGTTAAATTTTGACACATGAAGTCATAGGGTTCACGCTCAGCTGATATCCGGACCATAATACTGCATAAGGGCTAAAAATCTTCCTAAGTCCAAGGACTGACTGGATCTGCCAGATATCTCAGAGATTGAATCCCTGGATTGAATCCAGTGACCAATTAGATGCAAGGGTGAGGACAAGATGGGTTGGAGCTTTGTCCCTGGAGCTGGATGGTGACCACTAGGAACCACCATATCAAAATCGGAAGAGCCTGGTTTTAGACCACATAGTGGGGGCCAAGGCTGGCTGACTTGGAGCCTGGGGCTTCAGCCTCAACACAAGCATAAAAGGGGACAGCAAACGCACGGGCTGCGCATGGACAACTCCTGTGGTAACCTCCAATGCATGTTGGGGTGACAGGCGGGGCACGAAACTGGCTGGGCAGGGCCACCTCCCATGAGAGTCAGGGACACCACCAAGAGCAACCAGGTTAGAAGTTGTCTGCTTTGCGCAAGGGTGGCAAGGCTCAGAAAGTTGGGGGGTCGGTCTGGCGACAGCTGGCAACCATGGGATGGGGCGCAGAATTTGGCTTCACCGAAGTGCTGCCCACAAGGTGTAAGTTCTCGCTCCACCCCCTGGGGCCGGGTGGGGAAATGGTGACTGGTCCTGGGTCTGAGCTTGGTAAGGACAGTGCTGGGTGGGGCCCCCACTGCACTGCAGTTGCTGAGAAGGTTGGGACAGAGACTGGAGGGCGCACGCATGAAACTGCAGGCCTTCGTGTGATGACAGCAGGAGCTGCAGAGGAGGATCTGTGGCTACCAAGGGCCCGGCTGGCTGGCTGATGGGCTCCAGGGTGTGGCCTTTTGAAAGGGTTGTGTGATGTGGAGCCAAGGGAAGAGCCCCTGAGACTAGGGTCCTGGGGACTGGAGGACTAGGAGAAGGCCAAGTGGCTGGGGTGCCCAAGGGACCCCCAGCACTCAGGCATAGGGTGGGTGAGGAGATATCCCAGCAGCGTTTTGGATTTTTTTTTTTTTTTTTTTGAGGCCTCAGGATGTCTTCAGGGCAGATCTAGTTTGGCTTGTGGCTCTGGGGATCGAACCACAGAATCCTGAGCCTGACTGCTGTGTTTAAGCAGGCACTTAACAGCTGAGCTAACAGGCAGCCCCCACCCCAGCAGTATTTTGTTTGTTTATTTATTCACTTATTTTTCTTGAAACACTGTCTTACTGTGTGTATTCCAGGCTGGCCTTGATTACTATCTACCCCAGGCTGGCTTCAAACTCGTGGCAGTCCTCCTGCTCAGCCTTCTGAGTGCTGAGATTACAGGCAAGCACCATCCGGCCCAGCCCAAAGGTGTATTTTATGTTTTGGTACCAGGAGCCAAACTCAGGACCTTGTGCTTGCCAGGCAGGTACTGTGTCACTGAGCTATATTTCCAGCCCCCAAAGGCATTTTAGACAGTGTAACTCAATAGTTAATTCCAGGAGGAAGGGGTTGTTGTGAGGATTGTTGGGTTTAGTCCCTGGGTCCCACAGATGCTTCCATTCAGCGGAAGATGAGCTCTGTGACCGCACGTTGGCCCTGCAGCATTGAACTGCCCAGTGCCAACTCCACCGCTGCATTTGGCAGCCCTGGACAGATGGGATCCCTGACCATCAGCTCGAACAGCCTTAGCAGTTCAGAGTGATAAACAGGCATGCCACTCTGATCTTTTTTTTTTTTTTTTTTTTGTCTTTTTGAGACAGGGTCTCACTATGCAGTTCAGGCTGGCCTTAAGCTCACTTTGTAGCTCAGGCTGGTCTCGAACTCACAACAATCCTCCTATCTCAGCCTCCCGAGTGCTGGGATTACAGGCATGCGCCACCATGCCTGGCTCACTCTGATCTTTGAGTGGCCTGGGAATTGTTGCTTTGAAACACAAGCCTTGGGGCTGGGGATTTGGCTGAGCAAGGGAATGCTGGCCCAGCAAGCTGGAGGCCCTGGGTTCGGTCTTCAACATGAATAACAAAAAATAAACCTCTCTGAAACACACACATTCTGGAAGTCCAGATGTTCTTCATTTGATGACCAAGCTCTATTCCTGGTACCAGATCATCAAATAAATTGGTCACTAAATGAGGAACTGTATTAGTGTATGCCTTACAATATATAGAACAAATGGTCAACCGCAACGCCAACTCAATGACTACATTTATTTGAATAACTCTTACATGCCATTCTGTAATGTATACCAGCGTAAAGCTCCGTGCTGTACAATCTGCAAAACTGACAGAACTTGTATGTAAGGGCCGTCTGGCTGCAACATCTGTCAACCCATTCATCACCAGGGTTGGTTCGCTGGGCTGAGCTGGCTGGCTGGGCGGGAAGGAAGCTGTCTGCTGCCTCTCCTCACGCCATGCATCTCTTACGCACCCGTGCTGCACGCTGCAAGCCCTTGATAGAAGAAGACCATTTCCTAGTCAAGGGCAGAGGCCCTCCAAACACGTTCTCAAAAACTATCGTGTTGTACAAACAAGGTGCTCCACACAAAAAGGAACTTCAGGCTTTATAAACAAGTTGTACAGAACTGTACAAAAATACAAAACGTTGTAAGTCCGAGGGGCAGGTTATATGTTGGAACAAGTGTTGAACTTGTATAATTTTATTTTATTATTTTTTATTTTTAAAATCTTATTTATTTATTTGGTACAAGGTCTTGCTGTGTGGTTCGGACTCATAGAGACCCTCCTGTCTCAGCCTCTTCAGTGCTGGAATTACAGGCAGGTGCTACCATGCCTAGGGTTCCAGGGCTGGCACGTTGTGCAGTACCAGGGATTGAACTAGGGGTCCTTGTGCTTGCAAGACAGGTGCTTAGAGTGCTGAACTATTTCCCCAGCCCAACGTGTAGGATTTAGCACTTTATTTTATTTTATTTTATTTTTTGCAGTACCAGAAATTGAAGTGAGGGTCCTGTGAATACCAGGCAGGCTCTGATTCTACTGAGCTATTTCCCCAGCCTTGGATTTAGCACTTTAAACGAGGGATATCTGTTTTGTAGGGAGACAGTCTGCCAGTCAGTGAAGGAGAAATGTACAGCTATGAGGAGTGTAAACTGTTCCCGCAGTGAATGGGGCCTGTGCATAGTGATGATTCTCCTACACAGGCGAAATCTCCCTCATGAAATGCTGGGGACTGGAAATGTCTCAAATTCTGAGGTTGTTTTTGTTTTGTTTCCTCAGATTTTGGAATATTTGCGTAGACTTTACCGGCTGAGCATCGCTAGTCCAAAATGCTATGAAGTCCAAAACACTGGGAACATTTGTGTAGCAAAATTCAAGAAGTTTTAGATGTAGAGCATTTCGAACTGGATTTTCAAGTTTGAGGTGCTACATGTACTTAAAAAAAGTGTTAGGAGGGCCGGCGGTATAGCTCAGCGGACCTAAGCCCTTGCTTAGGTATGCGCAGCGGCCAGGGTTCGATCCCTGTTTCTGCTTTCCGCCCCGGCCCCGCC
>PVKA01039852.1:0-19174 GCA_004027165.1 Ctenomys sociabilis
TTTTTTTTTTTTTTTTTTTTTTTTTTTTTTTTTTTTTTTTTTTTTTTTTTTTTTTTTTTTTTTTTTTTTTTTTTTTTTTTTTTTTTTTTTTTTTTTTTTTTTTTTTTTTTTTTTTTTTTTTTTTTTTTTTTTTTTTTTTTTTTTTTTTTTTTTTTTTTTTTTTTTTTTTTCTTTTTTTTCTTTTTTGAGACAGGGTCTCACTATGCAGTTCAGGCTGGCCTTAAGCTCACTTTGTAGCTCAGGCTGGTCTCGAACTCACAACAATCCTCCTGCCTCAGCCTCCCGAGTGCTGGGATTACAGGCATGCGCCACCACGCCCGGCATTCACCTGCGTTTAATTACTTGCCTAGTGGATTTATTCTGTTCCATGTCTGATGGATTCATTGTGTTGGGGTGTAAGGAGTGGCAGGCAGTCTTTGTTATTTGTTTCTAGAGTGTCCTTCAGAACATTTTGGGGTGCTAGTTTAGTGTTCATGATTTTCTTCAGGTGTCCTTTGCCATAATAGTATCTCATTTCTCCATCAATTTGGAAACATAGTTTTGCAGGGTATAATAAAACTGGGCTGGAGATTATTTTCTTTTAGGGCATGAAATACTTGAAGCTCTCCTTGACTTAAAATCTTGTGTTGAGATGTCTGCTGTGATTTTGGTGCACTTTCCCTTATATGTGATTTTCCCTAACAGTTTTTAATGTTCTTGTGCTGAATTTCTGGTATTTTGAATATTACATGCCTTAATGTAGATTTTTCTATTATGGCTAATTGGTAGTCTATATGCCTCATTTATCTGTATGTGGAAGTCCTTTATCAGAGTTGGGAAATTTTGTGCCATTACATCTGTGAACAGGCTTTGTTTTGTTTTCTCATTTGTGCTACATCTTGCTTTTTTATTGACTAATAAATCTTATGTTACTCTTCTATGAATGATCTAGCAGCTTTTGGATTGATTTTTCATGATCCCTTGCTATATGTAAGAAATCTTTCTTTTTCATGATTGCTAGCCTCAATCCTGTGTTCTAATTCTAATATGCTTTCCCCACCTTGGTTCATTCTGTTACAGATACTTTCAATAGAATTTCTAATCTCCTGGATATCTCATTGAATGTGCTTCATGGATTCCATTCCTAAGTTTAAGATTCATAATTTCTATCATTTTCCTAAGCTCTGTCTCTGTTTTCAATATTCTCTGGATTCACTAATCATACTCTTCATTATGCTCATTATCTCTGAAATTATTTATTATTTGATTTTTTTTCTAGAGCCTCATTCATTTGCTTTGTTGCTTCAGCTGTTAGCAATTCAGAGAGCTCAGGTGATTAGCTCTCAAATTGCTCTATACCATCATCCTCTGGACTTGCCTTTGGTGACCTGGAAGTTTAGGATTGCATCTTCCTTCCTTCCTTCCTTCCTTCCTTCCTTCCTTCCTTCCTTCCTTCCTTCCTTTCTTTCTTTCTTTCTTTCTTTCTTTCTTTCTTTCTTTCTTTCTTTCTTTCTTTCTTTGTCTTTTTCCTATGTTAATGCATATAAATGATCATGTAAGTCCATATTGATAATTTTGAGAACTCTTAGAAAACGAGTACTTCTCAAAGATGCCTTCTATATACATCTGGCTTTTGGATTTTGAGTGTGTTTCAAGATCATGCCTCTTGAATTTATCAGGAATGAGAAATTTCTGCCTGTTTGGCCTAGGCCCTGGTTCTTTAGTACTGCCTTAAAATATTGTTTGTGACCCTTAGCAATCTCAGTCTTGACATACATGAAAGAGAGATTAGAACAATTATGCCTTCTTGGTAAACATAATACAACAGCAAGAAACACACTCTCAAAACTGACAAATTGTGGTAACCATTAATGTGCTATTCTAAGCAAATAAATGGATTTGTAGTTATATAACCAAACTAGAAAATTGTCTACAGCAATTATCCCATCAATATTGCAATTTTATTCTCAAGGGAAAAACATAAAAGGGGTTAGAAGAAAAAGTTGAGAAATAGAAGATAAAAGGATTGGTACAAGGCTAGAGAACAAAGAAAGATTACATAAGCTTTGGAATTGGTGATGAAGGCACAAGGGAAAAAACAACAAGAAGCAAACAAAAACATAATAAAACAACAAACTAGAAACAACATTCTCACAGAAAAATGATAAATGATGAGGAAAAGAGAAAAAATAAAAATTAAAAAGCAAGCAATGAAGAAAAACAAATGTCCGACTTCAGAGCATATCTCTGCTGCCACTGGTTGATAGAGGTGGGAGACATAGCCAGATGTGAGTTGACTGATTTCAGCAAGCCAGCAGTAGAATTATGGCCATGGTGGATAACCCAGAAATCCTGGGCCTTTGTTTCTACTGAAGTCTAGGCTGCTCCTGGTTTCTGGCTACGAGGCTTGCATTTGAATTTTCCAGCTTGCAACACTTTGAGTGCCTCCTGCCAGCATGGACTTAGCTCTCTTATCCCCTTCCCCCTCCTGGCTAACTTGAACCTGGTTCACTCAGAGCCACTATAAGGGACCAACCTGTGGCTTCTCTTTTCATTTGGCCCTTTCCAAAATAGCTGCCGGCCAATCACCCTTTCCTGGGGTATGTCTGAACCCAAGTGATGCTAGCCACTGCAGCTCTCAGTGTCTAATGCTGTTTCACTGATGCACTTCTCTGCAGAGGCCTCTGGGGTGGCCAGCAGTTACCATACCTGTTCAGGTTGAGAATGTCCTGCTACCCCACAGGCCAGGATTCAGGGACAATGCCACTTATCCCCTCCACCTTCTGCATTGTGCTCCCTCTCTTCACACTCCCATGGGCTCTAATACACACTGCAAATCCTTGCTGTACCGGAGACCTACTTCCTTCCTCCTTTTCTTCCTCACATTGCCATATGCCAGCACCTGGATTCCAAATATCAGAGAGGCCATTTCTCTGCTATTCCTCTTCTAACATCTTCCTGGAAGTCCCTTGGCTGTTTACCAGATTTTTAACAATAGAATATATTCTTTAGTATTCATCATATAGAGATTGATTTCTCAGGTCATAATCATAGTAAATAGGTATGAAAAGGGATAAAATGGGCTGGGAGCTATAAAAATAACAGGCTAATAAATAAGGTTGAAATTTCAGACTTGATTTTTTTGTTTTTTGGTAGAACCGGGGATTGAACTCAGGCTCTTGTGCTAGCCAGGGAAGCACTTATTCTGCTGAGCCATCTCCCTGGCCCAAAAGTCTTTATCCTTTCTTTTTTTTTGGTGAAACTTGGGATTGAACTCAGGCCCTTGCACTTGCCAGGGAAGTGCTTATTCCACTGAGCCATCTCCCTGGCCCCTGAAATTTCATATTAAGAATCATATACAAATTTTATTATATGTGAATGGTATATGCAATAAAAATATGCTCTTTGCATTCTGAAGTTATAACTCAGTTTCATTATATATGGCTTTCCATTTACACAAAATTTAATGTGATTAGACAAGAGCAGTTATAATGCATAGACTAATATGTCTCAGCTGCCTTCAATTCCTAAAAGTGGCAAGGAATTCTAAATACATTGACATCTGTAATAATCAGCTATATTGTGATAAGAGGTGTTTTATATTAATACACATTTACATACACTTGAATATATATATATATATATATATATATGAATCTCAGAAATCAAAGTTGGTTTTTAAAGAAAAATACCTTGCACATAACTTAGTTTTCTTAGCATTGACAGTGGTTTTCACTAATATTACCATTCACTGTGTCTAACTGTCTCTGCTGTTATAGTTAAAGAATATGACAAAAAAACATGCTACTAAGAATTTGAAAGCACATAATACAATGTTGTTTTCAAATTATTATCCATATTCTACGAGCAAAGATCTTTTCAGTGATGACAGGATGAGGCACATGTTGAGCACAAACACTGGAGTGATGCTATATTTTTACTCATTTAGATCCTATAAACCCAGCACAAAAATTTTCATAAGGTCTATTGCTGTTTCAACAAAGAACTGTAGACCTCGAACCATAACAACTTATGCAAGAAAAAGACTGATAATAAGAAAGGACCCTGAAGCTAGTCTTGAGCAAGAGGATATTTATATACACGGAGGAAATACTTTTAAAAGGAGGAGTTGGGCCTTTGTCTCTTCCCAAGTTGAGACATTTATATTACCATTTTATTTCTTTCCATCTCATATATTTAGTTTTAGTAAAATCAAAAGAACCGGCTACCAAAGATACACTTAAAGAGCTACTATATAATGAACACTTCATGTGTGGCAGGATTGTGGCTACTTATATCTTCACTGTTAAAATGAACTGAAATGAAAATGCAATTTCCATTCCCAGCTCTGCCAGTGAGTGTTTCTATAACAACTCTGTAACACCTCATGATGAGAAACTGCTCCATGAAAAATAGGAAGTCAATTTATAAAAAGAGTGAATTTGCAAATACATCCGGAGAAAGTGCCCACTCAGAAGCAGGGAAGAAAAACAAGATTGAAACATTGACAAAGCCTGAGGCTTCCTGTATAAAATAGTAAAGATTTAATAAGAGAAAAAATATGGAGAACAAAATGTTTGAGATAATAATGGCCAAAAACGTCTTGAATTTGGCAGAAGACAAAAATTTACCAATCCAAGTTCAAAAAATGTGAAACAAAATAGCTTCAAAGAACAACCTTCTCTGAGACATTGTAGTCTGAACACTGAAAGCCAAATATCAAAGGGAAAATCTTGAAAGCAGTAAAAATCAAATGAACAAAATCACATATGGAGGATAAATGTTGAGAGAAATAGACATTTTCAGAAAAAAGAAAGTAAAATCTGGTAACAGTCCTATGCTATAAGAAATAATAATTTTTGTAATAAACTTTAAAGGTAATAGAACCTTGGATATTTAAGAATGAATGTGAAGGGCTAGGGAAATAGCTTGGTGGTCTAAGCACCTACTTGGAAAGTGCAAGGACCTGGGTTTGATCCCCAGTACCACCTGCCATGCCACCCCTACATCCTGAGCACACCACGCTAGCCACCAAAACCAGGTGTAGTGGCACATGCCTGTGATCCCACTGCTGGGGAGGCTGTGACAGAAGGATCACTGTGAGTCCAAACTGTGTAATGAGACCTGTGCCAAAGAAAGAAAGACAGAAAGAAATATGGAAAGAAAGGAAAAAAAAAAAAAACAGAATGAATGTGAAACATCATAAATGTTTACCACATTAGGCTAACCTAAGATTTCCACTTACGGTGGAAAGGTCTCCTGCCTTAGATTAAAGGAAAAGAGGAAGAAGGCAAAGGGGAACTGAAGCAGGAATTAAGACATATCGTGCACCTGTACCAAGTCTCTACAAAGAATGCCAACATTATATATTACAAGCGTATACCACTAGTAATAAACAATATAAAGGTGACCTTCCATGAGAGCTCTGAATGTCATTATTTGCTACAGCTGAAATTGAACAGGCAGAGACAAGGGCATGCTCCCTACAAGAACGGTCTAGAAATCTCGTCTCCCTACAGCAACGCATCTGGTACTTGGAAACAAGCCAGAACACTCTCATGGCCTTTGCTATTCACCAGGAAATGTTTTTAAATATTTTTTAATAATCTTTTACACTGTTTTAAACTAACCTCTTTTCTGACTTAATACTATCTTGTAAATAGCTGTGAAGAACAAAATGTCACAAGAATATGTAGAAAATCTTATTTATGAATATCTTCTCGGTAATTTCAAAAATCAATGTTGAAGCTAAAGGTTTGGTTTTTTTTCTTCAATAACATAAAAATTGCTACTTTCTTAAAAATATTATTCCTCTCTGCTCATTCAGTCCTGGCATTCTTCAGAGTGAAAGATATTTCAAAATTCCTTGCATTTTACCTAGTAGCTAAATACAATGCTTGCCCCTAGAGTGGATTCTGTACAGGGAAGAGAACATTAGGGTCACCTGACAAAATTGGTACACTGAATTTTTATGAAAGTGTTAAATGTGCAGAATTTGATAATGGAATGGTGGTTACATAAAATATATTTATTCTTAGGACATACATAAGTACTTAAGGATAGTGTACTTATGTGAAAGGGTAAAGGGTCAGGGGTTCCTAACTTTCAAATACAGATGTACACCTACACCTGTACAGAGAAAGAGATAGAGAAAGAGGCAGAGCAAATAAGTAGTAAAGCAAATGGAATAAAAGAATACCAAATAGGTGAATTTAGGTAAAGAGCATCTTGTATTCTTTGTTGTATGATTTTGTATTTTTCTGTATATTTATCTTTACTTTGATATAAACAAAACTACTTAAAATAATCAGAAAACACCATTCTGCATGAAAGCCATGACAATTAAAAAACAAATTCCAATGAGAAATATCTACTTGAGAAAATTATTAATTACAATAAACTACTATAGTTTATGAGCATTTAACATGTAATATTTCTTCTTTAAGTTTAAGTAGTGTAGCTAATATGAATCAGTGTTCCTGCATACTGCCTAACATTTACTGTTTACTCATGCAAATTTATACATGTAGTGATAAATCCCTTCCTCTCTCTCTCGGACTCTGACACACACACACACACACACACACACAGAGGCATAGTTCAAAATATACTTGGTGAAGATTTAGAAAAAAATTGCTTTTCTGGTCATCTTTTTCTTTAGTTATATTTGTCAAACAAATAATATAGATTAGAGTTTCTACAAAGGGAAAAATACAATACAGGACATATATAAGATTATTTTATAATGAACCACCCAAAGAATCATACACAAAGAGAGTGCAGGAAATCTAAGACCAAATAATCCAGCTGAGGGTTTGTATCCCACAATAATGTCCTGCATGAGTCTAGCTTAAGGGTTCATAACAATGTCTCCCATAAATCCAACTGGAGGCCTAGAGCCCACAACAATACCTCATGTAGGTCTGATTCAAGGATCTGCACTGGGAAGGCCCAAAGGTCAGTAGTAGAAAATAGAAAGACTGTGTCAGCAGCATAAAGGGTCTCTGCTAGCAGGCGAAACTGCAGCCAGGAAGCAACACTCAAGATGAGAGCCAGGGCTTCCCCCCAAAAGTACCAGAGGTATTCTCAGCAACAGTGATGTCTTCCACCAACAGAAACAGCCAAGTTCATCAGGAAAGCAGCATGACAAGGTCCTCCTGTTGGAGAGCCCAAGAGAACCAGCAGCTCTCTAGGGGCTTCCCACAGCTTCTGCAAACAGCATCCCTCGCAGTCCCCCTGCAGCGTCTCTGGTACCGCCTCTTATGCTGCTGGCAGCAACCCTCAGGTGGGCCGCCCACACCCACACCTTGCCAGTTATGTTCAGCTGGATACAACAAGTTGGCCACCACTGGCAGTGCACCATGAACAATAACTCAAAATCTAATAAAATGAATTAGCTTATAGCTCATTTTCAAATTAATCTATGTTGTTAATTTTTTAATATGTAGTAACAGTTTTTAAAAGGGCATGGATAGACTCAGGTACATAAACTATGAGTTGAAAACAAGCAAAAATATTTCACAAAACCAAGATGTGGCCCAGCAGATACAGGATGTTCCTGCCTGTGCTAACTGTGTAGCAGTCAGTCCTCCAGGTAGTCCTGTCTTGAGCGTGGGAGCAGCAGCTGCTTGCTTAGCAATCTGCATTTAGAAGAATTTCATAATAACTTAAAGAATACCATTAACTTCAATCTGGAGGTGGGAAAGAAGGGAAAGATAAGGGTGCAAATCAATATTTCTTAAAAGATAATAAAAACTAGAGCTAGAAACGGTGGCACACACCTGTAATCTCAGCACTGAGGACGCTGAGGCAAGAGGATTGCTGGGAGTTTGAGGCCATCTTGTAGTACATAGCGAGAGCTTGTCCCAAAATGATAATAATAATAATTTACGTGTAAATTAATTTATAATAATATATATATAATATCAAGCAGGATGTATCTGAGCAAAAACTATTTGAGGATACTCTATTTCTATTAAGAGAAAGAGAAATAGTGTGGGGCAATGGTTTATAGAGATTCTCATTCTTTTAGCACAAATTAAAGAATTAAAGTATGTGCACTGACAAAATACCTTTGAAGAAGAGAACAGAATTCATCCTTAAATTTTGAAGAACTACAACTTTAAAAGCATTAGAAAAAGTTAAATTTAAACATCTTATACTAAGATTTTTAAGAGCGTGATTTCAAATGGAAATCTCCACAGCCTACTTTCTCATATATAGTTTCAGGTGGTATGTGCCCTTTATAGGAAGTAGATCTTGGGCTGGAATAGATGCTGATTTGGAACTGAAGCCCTGTACTGTAGCAAAGCGATGCAGCCCATGGCACTGCAGGCCAGTCACTCCCCTGCTCTGATTCAACGTCCACAGAAGAAAGGTGTTAATTAAAGCTCACTGTGCCTCGAGCTTAAAATTTTTAAAATACTATTATTTATTTAGATTAAATCTGACCTAAGGATATGGCATTTGAAGGGCCAGCCAGACAGCTCAGTAGACTAAAGCACTTGGTTAGGCAGTCACAGGGACTGGGGTTCCATGCTCTGCATGCCGTGCCAGCCCTGCCCTTGCCTGGGACACACTGTGAAGGCCATTGATACTGGGTGTGGGGGAACGTGCCTGTGATCCCAGTGCTTGTGAGGCTGAAAACAAGAGGATCACTAGAGTCCGATCTGTGTAGTGAGACCTTGTAGGCCCTGTACTAAATATATCAAAGAAAGAAAGAAAGAAAGAAAGAAAGAAAGAAAGAAAGAAAGAAAGAAAGAAAGAAAGAAAGAAATGTGGCATTTGAATGGAATACCCCTGTACCAAAACCTTCTAGAGAGAAAAAAACAAAAACACAATAATTATTTTTAATACAACTTTCAGAATTGTCATATATAAATCAGTTCCGAGAAAACTTACTTATCCTCTCATCAAGATCAATTTCCCCTTTGCCAAATAATGAATAATTAATATTTGCTGTAATTTACTGTAGCATATCTAAATTAAAAATATTTCAAGAAACATTCATTTATGGATTGATCAGCACCCTTTAAAAGATTATGGTAAAATACATGACATAGAATTGACCAAGAGCAACAGTACATTTACAATATTGTATGACTATATGCATTGTTATTGCAAAACATTATCATGATCTCAAAAGCAAACCCTAGACTCACTGACTAGTCTTGCTCTGTCCCTTGTCCTCAGCCTCAAACAAATTTCCTTCATCCACTCATTTGTTGGTGGACATTTAATTTCACTTTTTGGATGAACTGAAAAACACTGATAGGGCTGGCTGAATAGCTCAGCAGATTAAAAACGCCTGCAAGCAGGTGCAGGAACTGGGGTTTTAATCTTCTGCTGTGCCAGCTCCACCCCCCCAGAGTACACTGAGACTGCAATTGAGACTGGGCTTGATGGCGAGTGCCTGTAATCCTAGTACTTGGGAGGTTATAAACAGGTGGACCACTACAAGTCCGATCTAGTAATGAGACCCTGAACATCCTGTAGAATTTTTCCTAAAAATACAAAAAAAGAAAGCAAAACACTGACATGAAAATCTGGACATTGTACATGGATATGTTTCATGTCTTGGGAGTCTCCAAATGCTGAGTTACTTCTCAATCTTATGTCCAACTCATTATGGAAGCATCTGGCTTTCCAGTAGGGGCTGTCACAATTTCATTATTATCTGTGATGCCCCCTTTATTCTACAGACCACCTCAGGTTGCATTCATCAGGAGAGTGGGCCACACACTTAACCTCCTGTCTGCACATAGATTCCTAATTATTGATGCTAATTTGCAAGAGTATAATAGTAAAAATAAAAAATGTGCTGAGAATTATCATAAATGTCTAATATATAGTCACATCCTGCCTCATCAAAGACTTCATATATTTCTAACTTAAAGCACTTTCTTTCACCTCCAACATGGAATAAACACTAAGCAATCAAACATAGCTACTAGAGGAATCTTTCATGGAAAAGATCACTACAGAGAAGGACACACATGCTTACTTTTCAGTAAGTTCTGGATTTTTTTTTAAGCCAACAGCTGTGTCATAGTATTTAGTCAATGTAAAAAGTAGAAAGCATTATTTAGTTAGCTGTCTGAAATTTGTGGTGGTGCACGAGGCTTCTGCAGAGAGGAATGAGGAGAGAACCAAAGAGTGCTGAGTGCATAGGATGAAGCCTCTACTTGTAAAATAAGAACACAACTTGGTGTATAGTTATTCAGAATGGCAGATATGTGTTGCACTTTCCCAGTAAATTCAAAAGTATCAACTCAAGATGTCCAGGGTAAAGATCACTCTCCTATCTTCATGCTAGCCTATGAATTAGTCCTCTGTTTTATGTTGTCTGAATGACAGCAGATATGATATCCATTATGTATGGACACTAGTCATGATAATCTCCTACACAAGAATTCAGGTGTCTCTGGATTCAGTGATACAATTATGCTTGTTTGCCTCATCCAACACTATTTCTTTAGGGAAATAATTTGGGAGCATAAAAGAAAATCTGCAAACAGACTACTGAATAACATTTGCTAAAGGAATCTCTATTCTTGCATTTTTAAACTATTGGTACTACCTAGGCTTGAGGGGAAAGGAAGTTGAGGGGAGGCCAGTGACTTGCTCCCTGAACTGCCCTGCAGAGCCAAGCACACTCCTGGAACACTATAGAGTAGCAACTCATCACACAATTACGTTTAGATGTAAAGTACATATTGAAGGTGACTGGATGGTCAAGGGAATGTTCCAGGCTTGCTGTTGGGCTAGATACAGGAGATGCTTCCTGGGCACCTGGCCTGGAAGGGTTTCTCTCCCTCCACAGTGCTTCTCTTCTCTGTAAGCTTCCTGTCACCATGCTTTGCTGCATAAGCTGTTGGCCTTGCTGGACTTCCTTGGAGGCAGCCAACTGTGGGTAAAACAAGAAAAAAACCTCCCCTCCCTTAGGCTGTCGGTGTAAGGTATTTTGTCCTAGAAATCAGAGAAGTAAACCGGACAACAACATATGGAAATTCATTAGGAGTGTCCACTGTCGATCCATTTTCATGTTTGTGCACAAAATTCTTGAGAAAAGTACAGGCCAAACAGTTGTCATTACAGAAGGTCTAAAAGTGCATCAGTGGCTCAATATATAATCATATTAAAATGTGTTCCTTTTCATAAAGTTTTAGGTAAAATTAAAGTACATTTTCCTGATTAAACGGTGTTCCTTTTCATAATAGTGTCAAGTAAAATTAAATCACATTTTCCTGTCTGTCCAAGACAATATAAAGTTGACTGTATCCTTTCACAGATAGCATTTATTATCACAGGACCAAATAGTGGGGCTTACATAAGGCTACCAGGAAATATGCCATGGGCCAGGACTTCCTAGAATGGCATGCTTTCTTTTGGTCTCTAGGGTCAATGGGCTGCTTGGTGGACTTTTTTTCTTTTCCTATAGCAATGGATTTGCTATACCTAGAAAGATAATTAATCAAGATCTTGGTGACACGCATGTCCCAAATTTTTTGATCAAGGAGATTATGGGGCCCCAGAGGAAAGAGATTAATGATATAAAGGGTGTCTAAGGAGAGTCACATGGAGAGAAAACATTCCCTCAGGCTTTCACAGACAGCAAATTGGTCAAGCAATGGCTGAGACTCATCACTTGGCTGACAAAGACAAAGGAACTACAAAGTGCACTACAGGGTTTCAGGGTAAATCCTGAGGGGACTTAACTGACCTTGTCAGATACAAAAGTTACATTTCTTGTCATATACATCTTGCTTTATCTTGGTCTTAATCATCTAGCAGAAAAGTATAATAATGAGGTATGAAAAGTAAAGCCATATTAATATGATGAGTTGTAAAAGGCTCAAGTCAAAACTTCTGACATTGTCAGTCCTATGGATAACCCACTACTATTATGGACTACTGGACTATATTGGATTCACACATCTACCATATTTAAATGGAATTCCCATCCCTGACAACACTAAACAAAAAAGGGGATATAAATGAAGAACCATTTTGTATCTGTATATACAAAATAGCTAGGATAGAGATACAGCTACTTTCTCTTAATTCAATGAGAAGAATTGTACTAATAGAGTTTGGTCAGGATATCCTGTCTGCATCTTGTACTATGAGTAACACTATGAAGACAACAATATGCAATGTATTAATTATTGAAACTGTCCTACTAATCAGTTTTGCAACTGTCTGATTGCTATTTGTTTCTCAATAAAATTAATAAAAAAAGATCTTGGTGAATTTGTCTCTTAACTGGAAGAGCTGTGCTCATGCCAGCTGGTTTTCTCTATTCAGAGGAGCATGCCTCACCCATCTGACCTGTCCCCTTTGGTGCACTGCTCAGTGGAGGGCTAGATGGGCTTACAGAGGGTGTGCTATGCAAAGCCCAGCCAGCCGGACTTCAAGTGCAATTTATCAGTGGCAACAATGGGGACAGTCTGGGATACTTCTCTGAATGTTAAATATTCAATAGGGACCATATTCAGAGTTTTATACATACTTCCCTTTTAAAGAAATACTAATCCATTTATTCCCTGTGCCTGGACTACTTAATGTATATGAGGGGCTGAACAAAGATTTGAAAGTGTAAATATGTTTTTGATTTATGTAACATGGTGTTAGATGGTTTGTGTTACAAGGTTTGTGTAAACATACTTGTTTTCTTCACAAACAAAAATTATAGAACCTTGATTAGAAAGATATAAAGCAAATTTGAACCATAGTTTTTATAAGATTTTTATGAATAGAAAGGTTAAATGTTCTTTCTTAGAGTTTTTTCATAACATATTCTCATGGATTCTGGTTAAATTAAAACTACACTGGAGGCCAAGAAAATTGGCTGTAATAGTTGGTCACAACACCCACTTCTCTCTGGAGAGCCTGAGGCTAATCAAATTTGGCCAGCTCACCTGAGACTTCTCAGAAACTGTCGCCTCTCTTTGCCTAATTTATGAACTGAATGCTCAAGTTGATCAGAGGCTTAAGCCATAGTAAGACATTCTAAACATTCCCTAAAGAATTCCAAGGGAGCAGGGGCACAGAATTTTGGAATCCGCTATGATTTTGAATCACTAAAGCTAGACAACACCTAGGAGGCCTCATGTGAAAATACAGAAATAGCAGATTCGTGGAAAAAATAAGGTTGAATTCTTCAGCAAGATTTATGAAGTGAAAGTGCTTTTGCAGGAAGTACCTGTGAAAGATCATCTGGATTCACAGTGCGTGGCACAATGGGTATGAAAATAACAAAAAAGTGCCTGTGATAGAAAATACTGTCTTTACATTTTTTATTTTCATTTCACTCCATGTATCTATATTCAGAAGATGTTTGTGAGATGCAGTCAATCATTAGAAAAAGTAATTTTTCTAGATAGCAACTCTAAAGTTACTACCAGACCAAAAATAGCCAGTTAGAAATACAGGGCTGGCATATATGGTTAAGTGGCAAAAGTCTGCTTGTTAAGTTTGAGATATACACACAGAAAGGGGGGGGGGAGAAAAGAAAAGGAGAAAGGAAAGGAAACAAGAACAAAAATATAGACACACCTCTTTTTTACACATTTTTATATCTTTCTAATACAAGTTATATATATATATATATAATTATGTGTAGAATCCGCCGCCAATATTGGTGCCCTGGAAAGTCACTTTAGCACTTATCCCTTTAGTTCAAGTCAAGTGCTGTGCTACTACCTTGGAATCAAGCTTGCAGCATCTCTCCCCTTGGTAATGCTTATTAGGCACCTACTTCATGCTAAGCAACCACCCGAATAGTTTAGGTACACGATTTCACTTCATCATCAAATAACTACATCAAGCAATCTCTAATGGTCATTTCTTAAAGACACAGCAAAAGAACAAGGAATTGCTCTGAGCAACAGACAGTGGGCTTGATCCTAGGCAGCCATGGCTCAGAGCCACTGGGTACGCATGATGCCCACTCACTGTCTAAAGCTCTTGCCTCGAACAGCTCCAGAACAGAGCCCCTCACCATGCCCGCCCACAGCCTCTTCTCTCTTCCCAGAGCCATCGGCTTTTCAGATGGCTTCTTCTACTTTGGGAATGTAGGGGTTAAGCCCAAGAATTGTATCCACAAAGCCAATACTGCCCTAGAAACACTTCAGAAGGTATTGCACTATAGCTGGTTGCTTGAATGGACTGTGCCAGGAGCTCCGCTGTGCTCTGTCACTTGCCGTCACTGCCTATTACTTCAGTGCAGATGATAAAGTATGAATCTAATATAAACTGTCTCAAAGGAGGAGGAAGAGGAGAAGGAAAAAAATGGAGAAGAGGAAGAGAAATAATGGAGGAAAAAAGAGGAAAAGAAAAAGAAAAGGAAACTCTACCTCAGGCTTTATTTCTCATGAAAAATCCAGGTACTCTTGGAGATTGTCAAGTGATTCCCCATTGTGAAGGAGATGTTCCCTTAGATTCTGAGGCCACGACAGTAGATTCCATAAATATGTATAATTTCCAAATATTTTAATGTTCTGACCTAAGCAAATTTACTTTCTAATAGTCCTAATGGATAGAGAAAATATATCAAAACATACTATTCTGAAACATGAACAACATAAAATTTATAACATCATAAAGACTTTAATCTGAGCATAGTGATACACATTTGCAATTCCAGCATTCTGGGAGCCTGAGGCAGGAGGATCATAAATTTAAGCCTTGCTTAGACTAGTGAATTAGTGATACTCTATCCCAAAATGCATAAAAGGGTTAGGGATGTAGCTCAGTGCAAAGGCTCTGGGTTCAATCCGGAATTCTGAACAAAACAAAAGCACTTTTGGGTATCTCAAAAGTAATATGTGAAGAGTTAGAACTGCTGAACATCTTTTAGAATAGCAGGCCAACCAAAATAGTAACATAGTTCTTGGTTCAATCCAATATAGTAAAATAAACATTATTTCCACATAAAATCTTTTTTTGCAGATTTTCTGCACTGTAGCTTCTATAAAACTCAAGGTGCTAACCATATTTGGGTTAAATGGCTTCTGGCAAGAAAACAAAGGGCTACTGCCCCTAAACATGCTAATGAAGAGGTTAAGAAAAACAAAGAGAAGGACAGCTCAGGTCTCCTGAAGGTGGAATGAATGGGAGTGTTTGCAAAGATCTGAGAAGCAGATAATGGGCACTGTCCTGGGTGGGTCAGCCCGAGCCTGAGAAGGATATGTATGGTGGCCTTGTGGGGAGGTTGGCCTGGACTTGAGGTCCCCCTGACATTTCCCAGGGCAACCCCATGGGCCACTTTCTGAACATTTCTCAGCTTCTATTTCAAATATAAAACCTAGAGAGGATAATAATACTTTCCTTGGAGGGCTGCTGGGAAAGTTATATGAGGCAACTGCTCCTAGAATGGTCCTAAGAGCCTCTCCAACACGTTTTGATTTCCTGTATTGGTTAAGTAAAGAAAATGGTATAGAACCTAAAGTTTTTAAAATCATGATTTATCCTCAGCCAGAGGCTATGGTAAACCACTGCATGCAGACTTATGCCATACCTTGACAGTCTTTCTCTTAGTCCTCCCTGGCATATCTTCTCCTCTACAGCTGCATCTGCAGACAAGTTCTCCACTAAACATACTTTATCTTATCTTTGCCTCTATGTTTCCTAAAGGCTGGAGGCCTCATTCATTTTTCTATTCACTAAACAGTTTATTCTTTTTTTTACTGGATTGCGAGCAGACTTTTACACACCACAGAAAAAAGTCAGTTTCTGTGATGAGACAGAATCCAAATGGCTGGGCAATGCACAATGAAATATAAATGGAAGGAAACGAGAGGCAGGAGCACCAAATGTTGGGTAAATGCTTATACTGTGAAATGAACAGATCTAGTTTTGAGCATGGATGCCATTAACCATTAGTGCAGTGACTAGATGAGGAAAGCGATTAAGCCATTGAACACTAGGGCAAGGAAAATAACCTGTCTCCGAAGGTAGATGTAAAGGTTGGACAAGACAGGGTGTTTATAATGGTTAGCATACTCTCTCCCAGGTAATATGCCCTTGATAAACCATAGCTAGTGTCCTTATCACTCAAATTAAATACAGCATTTTAAAAAATTAATAATTGTCTTGCATGTCATCTATGACTGACAAGGAATGGCTTAGAGCCTGGGGGAGGACAACAGTTGTTTTCTCTAGTGATGGAAAACTTCTTGGGTGAGATTTTACTTGCTGAAATAGTCTATCTTTCATGATATTTCAGAAATAATGAAGGCAGAAAAGGAATAAATAGCCAGGCCAGTAAATCCCATCATGGGCCAGCAAGATAGCGCAATGGACTAATGTGCTTGCTCAGGCAGATGCAGGGGCCAGGAGTTGCATCCCCAGCATGCTGTCAGCCCCACCCCTGGGACATGCTGAGACAGAGATTGAGGCAGGGTGTGCTGGCATGTGCCTGTAATCCCAGCACTTGGGAGACTGAAAACAAGAGGATCACTACGAGTCTGCTCTGTGTAGTGAGACCCCGTAGACCTTGTACTAAATATATTATTTTTAAAAAATTCTGTTTCATGTGTTCAGACTCAAGTCACCATTTTCTAAGCAGTATTAGTTGCATTTATATTCAGAGTTGAGAGGAAAGTGTCCCCAGATGGTTGTGCATCCAGCATATATTCCAAATCTTTCTCCTGCATCTTTCATCTTCACTGCTACTTCCAAGATGGATAACCAGGCGTAGGACTCACTGGCCATCAGGAATAGTGCTTCACCTGGCTAGTAGTCCTACTTCTCCAATTTCCTGTCCTCTGACCCATTATCTAAAAATAGCAAGAACAGTACACAGTGCATTGACATGATCAGTCCTCTGGTTAAAAACCCTGCAGAATAATAAATCTCCCAGCCCATACCAAGACCCTCTGTGATCAGATCCCTGACAACTTTTCCAGCCTCCTGTCAGATACCAGGTCCCTTGTGTCAGGCTCCAGTGATGCTGGCTATCCCTGAGCTCCTTGTCCTAAGGAGCCCCCGTGCTCCCACCTCAGGCCTCCTGTCCCTTGTAATGGCTGCTTCTCATGCCACAGGCCAGGTTTTAATGTCTTACCTCAGACAGGTGCTCTCAGATGACCCCCATCTAACACTGATCCATCTTCTGCCCACATCTATAATTTATTATTCATAGTCTATCTTTAAGACTCAAGCAAAAGGGTCACTGCATGTCACATTCTTGATTATATTCTCTGCAGGATAGAATAAGACAACCCCTCAATAACTGATAAATGAAAAAATCAAAATATTTGCAAAAGCAACACAAAAAAGAAAAAAAAATCTTCATATTTTCTTTTAGTAAGTGCTGGAGCCAATCCAATTTGCTGGTGAAAATGCGCTTTACGATACTGAGAAGAGTGGGTAGTACATATGCACTGGGCACTCAACACGAACAAAATGTCACTGAGCAGAAGAGGAACCACTGCCGGCTTCAGCCTCGGAGTTTCGAGGGATCGTACATCAGCAGAATTCAGCCAGTATGGAGTAGTACTTTTTCCCCTTTTGTAAATCAAACACCATGAAACAGCAAGGTGACACAGTACTAAAAAAGTCTCTATTTCCCCAAACAAGGTGCCATCACTCAATTTCAGGTGTCATGAATGATTTATAGCTTTAACAGCTGAAAGAAGACATTAGGTCAGGAAAGAAGTTGGAAGAGAATAGAGTTAAGAACAGAGCCCTGGGGCATACCAACTCCTAAAATTGGGGAGAAAAAAAGTAGTAAAGCACATTACGAGCTGTCAGGAGAGAAAAATGATAGAAGTTGAGAGTACTACAAAGAGAGAACTCTCCCAAGTCAAAAAGACAGGTGATTACTGAGAACTGACCATTAGGTTTAGTAACATGGAGGTCAATGGTGACACTGACAGGAAAATGGGTGGGGTCATGATGGGAGGAAGAAGACTAGTCTGGAAAACTGGTAGGAGAACAGCGTCCCCCACAAGAGCCTTTCCTCCATCCCTGCATGCCAGGACTACAGCATACAGCAAAAGAGAATTTGCCATATTTTAAGATATAATTAATGTTATGAACTCCAAAACTTAGTGGGCTTATTCTGATCATATGAGACATTAATGTTCTGGGGTTTTGATGTGCTTATCTATTTATTTTTTGGTCTTTCTCAGACAGACTCTTACTACACAGTTCAGACTGTCCTTGAGCTCACTTGGTAGCCCAGGCTGGTCTCAAACTCATTACAAAGAAAACCTACCATGCGCTAGAGAAGCCCTAAATTTTCACAAACTGTTAGCAGAAATAAGGATTTCAAAGATGCTACTGCTGAAGAATCAGAAGAAACATGTGAAAGCCAGAGGAGAGAAATTCCTGTGGCCAAACCTGTCCTGTAGGTATGTGGGAAATAGACCTTTTTTAATGGTGAACTTTGCTAATTAGGTGAAGAGAATTTTAACTTAAGTATTGGAAGGTTGGCTTTATATATATTTCTTATAATTTTAACTGGAAAATGAGAAAAACTTTTTTATTAATTTTATTGAGAAACAAATAGCAATGAGACAGTTTCATAACAGGTTAGTGGGTCAGTTACAATAATTAATACAGTGTATATTGTTGTCTTCATAGACTTATTCATACTACAAGATGCAGACATGATATTCTGTCCAAACACTATTAGTAAAAAAGAAAACCAGATCTTGATGATTTAGGAGACTATCAGCCTGGCTAGATGCAAGAGATGCCAAAATTAAGAATGCTTCAGAAGAGTGTGGCATAAAAAAGGAGCTGAGTGTGTGGTGGGATAATTTACTACTAAAGCTCCAGAAAGATGAAGAGCTAAGAATGTTCAGGCCCATGAAGATCTCTGAAGGAGGTTAAAGGAATGTTTCACAGATTCCCTGGATCTAACGAGAGTCTCTAAAATGCTTAAGGGCCCATACTGCCCTCTGCCATGCCACAGGAGAGGAAGCACAGAGGGGATGGACTCATTGAGAGTGGTGGTTGGTCTTAGGTTGTTAACCATCCAGAAGAAAAGCTGATTAGTATCCTGCAGCATATACCATTCACTTTGCCTTATCTGACTCAATTGATTTTACTTGTTATACATTTCCTTTTGTATTTCTGCTTTTCGCTTGTTATACTAGGGAGACTATACGATATTTACACATGTGTGTCTGGTTTATTTCACTTATGAGTATATGTTCAAGTGGCATCCACTTCAGTATAAATGCTT
>PVKA01039853.1:0-19176 GCA_004027165.1 Ctenomys sociabilis
TGTTAACAAGGAACTTTCAGAACCTGTTGTAGAAAATTGAGAGACTGAAATGTCCCCAGAAGAATCATGGGAGCACAAAGAAGGAATAAATGAAACAGAGCCGGGGATAGTTCCTTGGGAGATGGAAGATCACCTGAGCAAAGTGCCCTAGAAAGGATGGAGATGAAAGAGAAAATACTAAAGCCCAGATCCATTAATTACCCAGCAGATGCCCTGAAATAAATAACATGTAAGTATAATTTTCACTGGGCATGTAGATGAACCCGAGTCAACCACTGATGGACAAATAATGTAACTGACTGGAATGGTTCACAAAAGGACACTTGAAAAATATGAAAGAGAAGCTAAGAAAAAAAAGAAACTTGGTACTTGACTTGGGCCTTAGACACAAATAAGGAACAAGGAGACAAGGGTAAAACAGGAAAAGTGGGTCGTGCTTACTTTGAAATGGAAAAGAAACACTTCAAAATTCTGGATGCCCCTGGCTTATAAGAGTTGTGTTGCAAATGTGATCTCAAGCTGATTTTGCTGTGTTGGTGATCTCAGCTAGGAAAGGAGAGTTTGAAACTGGATTTGCAAAAGGAGGACAGTAGTCCATAGTAGTAGTATGTGTAAAAACACTTCATTGAAATTATTAATAAGATGGATGATCCAACAGTAAACTGGAGCAATGAGACATATGAAGTATGTAAAGAGAAGCTGGTGCCATTTTTGAAAATGTTTGGCTTCAATCGCAAAAAGGGCATTCATTTTATGCCATGTTCAGGATTGACTGGAGCATAGCCTGAAGAGCAATGAGGTTCCTGTCCTTGGGACATCAGATTACCATTTATTCCACACTTTGATAACTTGCCAAAATTCAATACATCAGTTGACAGACCAATAAGGCTGCCAATTGTGGATAAACACAAGGATATGGGCACCGTGATCCTTGAAAGCAGGAATCAGGGTCTATTTGTAAGGACCAGCAGCTTGTGAGGATGCCAAACAAGCACAATATGGAAACCCTTGGAATGCTTTCTGAGGATGTATAAATAGACTCTGTAGCCACAGGACAAAACTTCAAGATCAGGCTGAAAGGAATTGAAGAGGAGGAGATTCTTCCAGGATTCATCCTCTGTGATCCTAACAACCTATCATTTTGGGTGTATGTTTGATGCCCAGATAGTGATTACAGAGTACAAATGTAAAAATCCATCATATGCCCAGGATAGAATGAGGTACTGCATACTTATACCTGTATTGAGGAAGTTGAAATTAAAACTTTTGTCTGCATGGTAGACAAAAGTCAGGAGAAAAGGGAAGACTCAACCCAGTTTTGTGAAACTGGATCAAGTATGTATCAAATTTAAAGAGAGCAGGTACCATCTGCCTTGAAACTTTAAAGACTTCCTTCAGATGGATTGCTTTGCCATAAGAGATAAGGGTAACAGCACTGCAATTGGAAAAGTTTTGAAACTGGCTCCAGAGAAAGACTAAGTTTTCTCAATGAGCCTGAAAAATACCGTTAAAATAATTGACTGCAAATGCATACTTTGTACGACCTTCACTTACTTTCTGCCCATTTATAAATCTCTCCCCATATTTCACAAAGATAAATTCATAGGAATAGTCCACATTATATTAACTTTATCATATTGCAAGCTCTGCTATGCCACTGTTGAGTTTTTCTGAAGATGGCCCCACTCTGCTCACTGCTTAATGGAAGGATTTGGCAGCAGCTTTGTAAGTAATGTGGTCATATCTTCATACAATAATGAAAACCTATAGAAAAGCTTGTTTTTTATTTCCCCTTAGGCATAATCAGTATTTTTTCCAGGTTGATCATTCAGAGTGTGTGAATGTGTGTGCACATATTACAGACAGCTACCACGTTAATAAAATATTCAATTTGAAATATGTTTTAGTATTTGAATTGCTTTTGTATAATGGTTTTTACCTAGGTATAACATTGTTGCGTTAGCTTTTTTACTTTCCCAAGTAAGTGCATACATTGTATTACTTCGCTTTTCTAAACACTTTCTTTACTTACTACTTTCAATGAGACATTTATGATGTTCAAGATTGTACTAGAAGAAAGCATTTGACCACTTCTTTTGATGGTTAAGACATACACAGTTAAATACCTTTCTGCACCTGTGACACTACCTTACTGACCAGGTCTGTCAGTTGCTTTCTTTTCTTCTTTATTTCTATTTTTTTTTCTGTATTGTAGAGGAAGCCAGGGACATAACTCACTAGACTAAGCATCATCATGGCAAGCACAAGGACATGATTTCAATCCCTAGTTCCACCAAATAAATAAATAAAATAAAGTTCATCAAATGTGTTTAGGGGCAAGGGAAATAGCGCAGTGGAATAAGTGCTTACCTGGCAAGCACAAGGCTCTGAGTTTTATCCCTGTTACCACCAGGAAAAAAACAAGTTTTTTTTTTTAATTTTTATTTTGTTTTTATTTTTTTATTTTAGGGAAGGGTCTATAGGGTGTTCAGAGTCTCACTACTAGATCAGACTCATAGTGATTCTAGTATTTACAGCATCCCAAATGCTAGGATTACAGGTGTGCACCACCATACCCAGTCTCAATCGCCATTTCAGCTCTCCTCAGGGGCGAGGCCCACATGCTGGGTCTGGGGATCAAACTCCCTGCCCCTGCATGCAGGGGCTTTAATCTAGTGTGCTATTTGACTATACCTGTCAGTTGTTTTCTGCCAATTTATATTTTAGTATGATATAGTAAGTATAGTAGACTGATAAAAGACTGAAACAAAACAAATGTATGCTTTTTGTATTTTTTTGGACAGCATAATGAAATTTTACCCTCATGGAAAATTTTATGAAATAGTTTTATTTTTTTTATTTACAGAAAAAAAAAAAAAACTGAATTTGAAAGTCAGTCATAGAAAGGCCTCAGAATGTAATTATGGAAGAAAAAAAAAACACTGAAAATAATGAATAGTCATTAGTGAGCTATAAGTTGTTATCTAGTGTCCTGATGAAGGTGTATTTGGAGACCCTTGAAAGAGACAAAGTATAGAGGCTAAAACCCATTTGAAGAAATAATTAGTAATATTATACAGATATGACAAGAAGCCTAAATAACACCAAGAAAGGTAAAACGAAGAAAATTACACAGCAAATAAAATTTTGATTGCTTGAAAGTAATGGAAAGTGATAATCTTTAAAGCAATCAGATAGTGTCCTGACCTGGCCCCACATGGGTCTTTCTGAGACAGGGAATGAGACTGCACGTGGTAGTGCTTATAATCCCAGCACGTGGGAGGTTGAAAACAGTAGGATCACTGGTAGTCTGATCTACAGTTAAAGACCATGAACACCCTAAATCTCCTATAGAAAATGCATTAAAAAGATAAAATAAATCAATCAGAGAAAAAATACCTATATAGGAATGAAAATAAGGTCATGGGAAATATTTAAATATCTTTAAAATATTGACAAGAATATCAACTTAGAAGTCGATACCCAGAGAAAACATATTTCAAATCAAAGATGAAAAAACTGCCTTTTTCTGAACTCAATCATAATGGTGTGCATTACAATAAATATGAAAGAATTCCTCTAGGCAGACAGAGCATGGCACCAGACAGAAATCTAGCTCTTTACAGAGCGGTCACTGCAAACTGCACTTGAAATATTCAACTGTGTCTAAATATAAAGATGACTTCTTTAGTGTGTCAGTTGTTGTGAATGACAACTGTTTGCAATAAAGATAATAACAATGCATGACGAAGTACACAACATGTAGAGGTAATATGTGTGCTAAAGATGTGAAGTTAGCAGAGGAGAGATGGAGGCATTTATTGGGTTTTCTTGTGTTTATTTGACCCTACTTATAATTAATATTGCCACATTTTCTTTTTGTAGCTGAGGTCCTAGTAAATTGAATAAATGTGCCCACACATAAAAGATTGCATTTTTAATGATACAAGGCTTTACTGTTTTGCTGCATCCTTTAGCAAAGTCATCTTCCTGCCCTTTCCTCCTGAATCATCCAGCACAGCGAGCTTCAGTAATTTCCCTGGACATTTCCCAAGCTCTCTTTATGTGTAGTGCGAATGTAGTGTGAGGTATAAATTCAGGTCACAGTAGTTCTCTGTGTTCTGTTAAAGAATTTGTGCAGGGAACATGATTCCTTGTGTTATCAAAGGAAACAAGACCACACTTTTGATAGATTCTTTCAGTTTCCTGTTGTCATTGTGAGAAATGATTGAAAATGTTCTGAGGTGAAATACGCATTCCTTTTTTTAATTGAAGAACAAATAGCAATGAGACATTTTTAAATCAAATTAACAGAACAGATTCAATAATTAATACACTGCAAGATGTTTTCATAATGGTTTGATATAGTACCAGGTGCATACATGATATTCTACTTACAGACACTATTGTAGCAGGTGTCTCTAATCAATGAATCGAAAGAATGTAGCTGTGTACTTATCTTATTTTTTTCTGAATCTGAGTTATAGCACAGTTTAAATAACTGATGCTTTCTACCTTGTTATCTTCCTAGTGGTTGTCCATAGTACCAGAAGCCGACATAATATCCTGTCCAACCACTATCAGGGCAAATCTTACCTCCCATGGAATTATTCATATTTATCCTAACTGTACTGTTTATACAAAAACATCATGGTTCTTCCTTTGTATCCCCCAATTTTGTCTAGACCTCTCAAAAATGGGCACTCCATTGTCATTAAACCATTAGCGGTGCCTGAACTCAGTGACACAATCAAAATTTGAAGTGCTATGTAAGAATTATACCTGCTTGTGTAGTGCCATATGTTTTCACTACATCTACACATTGTAAAAGGATTGAATCAGAGTAGCCAGTCCAGGGAGATAGCTCAGCAGCACAAGTGCCTCGCATGATTTTGGTGCCCAGTGCCAACAAATACAAACTAAGTTGGAGTAATCATGATTCTTTCCTTAAATATTTATAATTTTATGGTAAAACATTACAAATTCTTTCGTTAAGCATTCATTATACAAACAAAATCATTATCTACCACCACCTTATCATGTAATAGAATGCCAAAACCCATTTCTCTTATGTAGCTTTATTTTAGTGGATCAGCTTCTCCCCAACTCTCCCTCCTTGCCCTACAGCCCAAGGTTCTGGAAGCCAACATCACATTCTCAACTTTTGCGTGGTGAACACTTTTCAGTTATGAGTGAGACAGTGCAGTACTTCTCTTTCTGTTCCTGAATCATATTACTTACCATAACACCGGTTTTCCCTATGCTGTAGCAAATGGTAACATTTCATTTTTGAGGGTGAATACTATTTTGTCATGTGAATCTTTCACGTTTTTCTTTGCATTCACCATCTGAAGCACTGCTACTTTTCGTGGCTATTGTGAACAGTCCTAGCAAGAGATGCACCTTCCATCTACTGGTTCCATTTCTTTTGGCTTTGTGTCCAGCAAAGAGATTCCTGAATGATACAGTTTTGTGTTTTATGTGTTTTGGAACTTGTATGCCATTCTGCACACTGCCTGTGTAGTTTATGTTTCTGTTCCAGAATTCCTTTTTCTCTATATATTACTTAGCATATTAAAACACTGAAAATTTAGGTTCATAAATTTTCCAGGTCAAAAGTCCAAATGAGTCTTACAGTGCTGCCATAGGGAACACGAGGGCCAAGGATTGAGCTGAGGGGTAGAGGTGTTGCTCAGCATAAGGTACGCAGTGGTTTCCACAGCCAGCATGAAAAACACAAGCAGAAGCAAAACAGCATTAGTAAGCCTGATTCTTTCCAGCTTCTAGAGGCACCAGCCTTCCTGGGCTGGTACCTCTTCCCCCACTTTTTGCTCTGGGGGGGGTGCGTCACAATGCCTTCGTTTGTGTGTCTGAAACCTCTCCATTTACTTCACCAAGAATTACCATGATGACACTCTTAACTCACTGATGCAGAACAGAAAAGCCTCCATCTGTCACTGTGCCTAATAAGTTCCACCACTTCATCATATCAGAGTTTTCTTTCATGATGTAATGTCACATTCATAGGTCCCAGGGAATAGGGTATGGGAAGATCACAAGAGGGTTCTGCATGGTGATTCCAAAAGTAGAGACTGAGTCCACATTAGTCTTCCATCCCCTCTTTCCACTCTGGGCCCACAAACCACTTGGAGACATAGGTGCTTATAAAGGGTTATGGTGGCACTTTGTGCATTGCCCCTGACTCATGCTGAGCAGTTTATTTTATTTTATTTTATCTTTTTGAGACACATCTCACTATGTAATTCATGCTGCACTTAAGCACACTTTGTAGCCCAGTCCAGTTCAAAACTTGCAAAGATGCTTCTGCTTTAGCTTCCTGAGTGCTGGAAACACAGGTATATGGCCACCACACCTATTCTACTAGCTTACTAAGGAAGTATGTGCCATGGCATAGTTTCCAAGCCCATGCAAACATACAAACTTGGACCCAACTTTCCAACCCGACATTATCTGTGACACCGTGGGCCTTCAGTCACCCCCAGCATACTCACCCACGTGTGCCAAGATCTTGGAGACCTGTGGAGGGCCTCTGAGGCAGGAGCACCATCTGGGTCATCATCAATCCGTTTACACAGCAGGCCCTTCCTCTTCAGAGGCTGAGATCCTTGGTCCCTGTTGTTCTGCCTCCACTGTCCTCCTCCACGCAGCATCCCACCCTTCTCGTGCTCAGTGGTACTTCTGGCCTCAATGAGCTGCCATTCATTGGCCACTAGCCCTTCCCTCCCAAGTGCGACTCCATTGAGTACAGTGGACAGAGTTCCTGTCTCCTGCAGGCCCTAGGACATCTCCAGGCCTGCACAGTGCTCAGAGTCTCTGGGACACTGCGGTGGTTAAAAGATGCTGCACTCCCAGAATAACACAGGGACCAACATTGTTCTTGCTCTCAGTGATAGAGGAATCCTCGGGGCGGCTGTGCACTGGCCATCATCCTCATAGGTGTGATTCCTCAGACCTCACTGCCGCTTCCGCTGATGAGGCACAGGGTTTTCAGTTATACCCACGTGCACCCTCCTTTCTCCTCCTCTCTTAGCTGACGCACCTCTGTGCTAGCTCTGCACCATGAGCTCTGAGTGCCAGCTGCCTGAGGCTGTTTGAATCTGATGCCATGTGGCCTTGTTATTGCTTAGATCTAGAAACACCCCACAGTCTCACGTGCTCAGATTTAGGGCTTTCAGAAGGTCAATGGTTCACTCCTGGGCAGTGAGTTGCCACATTGATCACTGTATTCCTGAATGAGTCATTAGGAGATGACACATCTCCCTCTCTGGGTTCTTTCTCTGTTGCCTTCCTGACTGCGTCAAAATCAGCAGCTTTATTCTCCATGCTTTTATGCCATACTATGTCTGCTGTGGAACCATATAACCATGGCATTAATCTCATGAAACAGTGAGGCAAATGAGTCCTCAAATCCTGTACTTTGTTTGTATCTGCCATTGCATACCAGCAATGGGAAAGTAATCAATACAGTTGTCTTTCTTGCCACTGGCCAATGGTCTTCCCTGAATCCTTCTCAAGCCTCTGTCTCATGCATGTATCTTTGAAATACGGTCTTGGTATGCAGTTTGCGGTGTCCTTGAAAGGACTTTATAGTTGAGGCTTGCCTCTAACTCATTGGGATCCTCCTGCCTCAGCTTCTGAGTGCTGAGATTACACCATGCCCGGTTTGAAGCCTCTGTCATAATGAGAGTATCATGAATGCCTTCCTTTCCTGGCTCTTGCATATTTTTTTCAAAATACTTTTTTCTCAAATTAAACGGGAAAATGTCCTGTTAAAATTTCAGAATTGGGAATCAGCTATGATTTTTTATGAAAATGCAAATTAGTAGAATTCCAGATATAGTCACATGGGGACATTCACCCCAGCACAGTCACCAGCCAGTACCCCTGGAAATTCCCAGCCTCAGAAGGCTGCGACACTTCATCTGGGAAGTGAGCCAGAACAGGCCTGTCCAGCAGGACAACTATAAGGTGTTCCTTGCATGTAAGCACCCATCCCTGTGTCTGGATTAGTGGTTACCCCATGGAATGGCAGGTGGCTGCCATCTCTGATGGGATTATATCCCACCCCCAGTCCTGGGGGTGTTGTTTTGCTGTCCTTGCTTTCCAGGGTACATCAGAAGATCCGCATCACAGCAGGACAAGGAAGAGTTAATCAATGAAAATGTGCTTTGTGAATAAAATTCTTCAAATCCACCCTTTTATTGGACAGTTAAAAAATCTCTGTGTTGGATTGTCTTTCTTTATACAATTAGCTCAGAGCTTCTAGAGGATGGGAGCAGGACTGACTCACTTCCTCCCCCTGTTCATTTTTCACTTGAATCACTATTTTTATTCGTTTCATTCCCAAAATCTCAGGTGTGTGCCAATGATACTAAAAGGAATGTAATTAGAATGCTGCAATGCACTTCTTTCTAGCATTCTCAAGCCAGAAAAAAGTGTCCACCTAAGTATTTCCATGGGCACGTACAATGAAGTAGCCCTCTATTTCCCTGGAAATTACTTCAGATTATGGATCTAAATCTCCAAATCCTTGTGTTACAAGATCTCAAGATGTATCTCATATCTGATTCAGATGGACAGTATACTCTGTTGTATACCTGATGGAAAAAAAAGAAAAAAAACTCTCATAATAACTTTCCTCTTTGGCCTCAAGACATTTCAGCTGGGTGTCTGGCTCCAGTGGCTAAACAGTGGCATTTCATGGCTGTTATCAAGAAAACAGCTAATTTAAAATACTAGTTGGACTGCGGGACAAAAGAACACTTTCATCCTGTTGGTAGGAGTGTAGACTGCTCCAACTACTGTGGAAATCATGGTGGAGACTCCTCAGAAAACTAGAAAAGGTCCATTGTGACCCAGCTAATACCCTTCTGTGTGTATTCTTAGAAAAATTAAATGTATCATACCACAGAGTATATGTGCCCCCATGTTCATAGCAGAATAGTTTGTGATAGCCAGATCTTGGAAGGAACCCAAATGTCCTTCAACCAATGAGTAGATAAAAGGAATAGTTTTTATATACTGGAGTATTTCTCAGGCATAAGGAGGACAAAACAAAGACATTCATAGCTAAATGGATGAACTTTAAGACCATAAGTGAAATAAATAGGACACACATGTGGAAATATATTATCATCTCTCATGTGAGAAAATAAAACTGTGAATAAGAACCAAAAGGTACAAATAGATATTGTAAAATAGGAAGAAACTGCTCAAAAGGAAAATGGAACTAAAGAGGGGGCAGACAGAAAAGAAGGATGAGAAAGAGAAAAATACGCAGAGAAGGCTCAATTGAAAACAGAGCTTTATGGATGTGGAGAGGAAGGGCATTTGAAAGGCAGAGATAGAAATGGGGAAAAAAAATAAAAGAGAAACCAAAACATCACGGGCAAATACTAATTCCATGCAATGAGCATGATCATCATATATCCCTAATTTGCACCAATAAATGTAAACATTTTTAAATGAAAACAGAATAAGATAAAATGGACTCCCACATAACGAACTAGTTTCTCCAATCCCCAAACCTCCAGGGCTTCACAGTCTTCCCTGGTTCTCTATGCTGGGCCCCAGACCTCACCATTCTCGTCCCTATTCTTTGGGCTATCTCTCCTCCAGCCTGCCATGGCTGCTGCCCCATACTCCACTTTCCTAAGAGCAAGGGTGTGTGCTGCTGAGCCTGTACTCAGATTGCCACCACAAATACAGGGCTATCCACAGGGGAAGTTAAAGTCAGGGTATCAGTGAGCAGACAGGGTCTTTATTTAGAATAAATTCCTCCAATAATTCTGAATGAGCCAACATATATTTTATTTTTGAAAATAAAATAACACTTTCATTGGTTATGTACAATTTAGCTATATTCATATATACTCTAAATTTCAATAATTTGATATATCTTCCTACTTCTCCAAGAATAATCTAGAACATGGCAGTATATTTACTGAGAATTACTGAAGTCCCGCAAGTCATTATGCATTTTTAGATAATGGCAGGCCATCATTGTTTAATTAGCACATGATAAGGTAGTTAATGCTGCATGCAGATTATAATAGAAATGAATGTATTCCCTTTTCCAGTAAGTGCTCTTTTTTAACACAGATATGTCCTCCAAATTATTTTACTTACATAATGTACAATCTTTAACTTCTCATCCACAAAATGTGTCTTGATTTTCACTGTTGAAAGCTAGAAGGGCAGAAGACAGCAGTAAAATGCATGCCACTCTGTATTACTTTTTTCTACTTTTGCCTAAAACTCCAAGTTACAGTTAAAGCCAACTAATTCCACAATATACTTTGGCGTTAAAGCAGAGACAGAAAGGTCATTTAATTTTACAGAATTTCACACTAAAAGGATAAATGAAAGGAAAATTAAGTTTCTGGAACATTTTTCTGTCTTTAATGACCCCACCGATTTCACAAATAACTTCTTTTACATCTCAAAAAAAGCTTGTATTTCAATGCCATGTATCATCCTCCGGATCACAAAATAGAATGGATGATTTTACAACTTGTCTTACAAAACAGCAAAGTTATTAAAATGTATAAGGACCGATGGGTTTGTAAATCATGACATTAAGCATTTAAAAATTGAAGTTAATTAAACTTCTATTAAAAAGGAACATTGAAAACAGGATTAAAAAAACAATGTCCTACAGGCACCTACATAGGATAGAAATAAAAGGATGTTATATAATGAGTTTATACATTCCCTATTCTGCATCTGCATACTTAGAAAAGAGACTACACTTCAAATATCATTAAGAATCTGCCATGGAATTCACCTGAAGCAAGAGAAGTTGCCAGAAGAGGCACTACAATATGCCCTCTTCCTGTTCCTCAGCTAAGTCAACACCCTTCCACTTGCCCTGGAAGTTGAGCTCTGTCTTCCTCATCTCCAAAACTACTCCATAACAAGTAGAAAAGACAATGAGTGTGGTATCACTGACCTTGGTCTGAAATTCCAGGACTTAATTCATGCTAGTTTCAGCATAGGCTCTAAGGACCCCACAGGAGGTCATAATGAGCAAGATCACAATTAGGAACCTGCTGAAACACCAGATACTTTTCCTGTTCCAAATCCTCATGATGAATTACACTGGCTTCAAGGAAATGAAGTGCTCCCTCCTAGCACATACCTCTATCCCATTCAGTACTTCTTAGATAACCTCCTCATTTGCATGGTTGCCCTGAAGAAAGATGACACCTAGGACAATTATCAGGTGGCTGGTCTTAGGCATGCTCTGGTCATCACCCACCATCTTACCCTAGGTGAGGTCCAGGACAAGGACAGGGACACAGAAGTGACCAGGAGGGTCCATTTCCTTCACATCAATGCCAAAGACTCATGCACTAAGACACTTCCATGAAGATCACAGGAATGAGCTCCTGGCAATTTTTGGTGACAATATCCAGCATTTCTGCCTCAGTGGCTGGATCCTTCATCAGATACACAAGGGCTGGGAACTCTACCAATTCAGCCACCTTACCATCTTTGACATCACTAATCAAGGACATAATGTCTGGTAGGGACTGTGAGGAGAATGAACACTCCCCTTGTTCTCTGCTGGCACAATGAAGAAACTGGTTCGATGGGGTGGTGGCCATGACATTCAGGGTTAAGGAAGCTGTCTCAGGACACTGAGGTGGACCCAGTGCTCCAGCAGCAGAAACTTCTTCTGTGGTACCTAGGATCAGAGAACAGAAGCTACGAAAAGATGAGACAAGGCAAAAAGAGGAAGAAAATTAGATGACCTCATCCTGTGCAGTACATGGAACAGACTTCTGACTTAAACTTTGTCTCATGTTGACCATGAGGGTCTTCCTCTAGCTGGTAAGGCTTTGGCAATCAAGACATGATGGCTCTGGCAATGGACAGCAGGCAAGTACTTGTTGAGCAGTATTCAGAGGCTGGTGAGAAAGAGAGAGAATTATACTCAGCCTTAGCTGAGAACATCTTTTGTGGCAGTTCTCACAAATAGTAGTTATAATTCTTTTTCTGGTTGTTTCTTGGTCTCAGGCTTCTGTGTTATGGGAGATCCTGTCCTCAGATAACTTGGGACAGAAAATGATATTACTCCTCAAAGTGCAGCTGGGCTGCAGGGGACAAGTCTCTAGGGTAGAATTCAGGGTGAAGTAAACTGGGAATCACAGGTTTGCATCTAATTGGAGAGGGTTGTTCCATTAACAATCACTCATGCCATGCCCGCCACCTTGAATCTTGACACTTCCTGGGCCTCCTGTGCTGTGTGAGCATATGGGATGCGGTGCCGAGTACTGAAGAACAGCTACTTTGCTGACCTAGTGACATACCAAATATCAATGTACAACTTCTTGATGAGGTAGAAAGTAGTGAGGATGTAGCATTTCTAAAAATACCCTGCATGAAGTTTCCCCAGCCTTTGGACAGAAGAACCATTTTCCAGGAATGATCCTTTTTTGTTTTCTTTTCTTTGTTTTTTTGTGCTTATCCAGGTATCCATATATACCCTCTGCTAATCTGCAGATATGTTTTGCAATTCAAGTTCACCATCTCCATGTAATTCCAGAGGAGGAAGCAGGAGGTGGAAAATCAGAGAAAATTGTGCACTGCACCTCCAAGGGTTGATAAGTAGAGACTGTACCCTGGTCTGCAGCACAAAGTCAGCTCAACAATCGTCCCCTTGAGTCCTGGGAAGTCCTCTACCCTTCTATGGACCTGATTTCTCATCCCTCAGTTTCTGAGTAAGGGCATCACTCATTTTGAAAGAATAGATCAGCTGCATCCCATGTGTCATGTTTCCAGGGCTCCTTATTTTGGTCTCAGTTTTCACTTTGACTGAAACCGGGTCTGAATTCTTCCCCTCCTAAGGCTATTCTCTTTCTACCAATCCCTTAATCTCCTTCATGCCCAGGTGGAGTATCAGGAATTTCCTGCTTGGTCACTTTTAATATGGCTTCCCTGGTCAAGAGCAGGGGCATGTGCCTGTGTGATGCTTCCTATTCTAGAGTCTAAGGACCCCTCTTCTCTGACCATGACTGTCACCCTTCTTAGATCCTCACATGTGGAAGTTGGAGGACCACCTATCCAGGCACCTCACCCAGTGCTTTCCATTACTATAGATTGGGAGGAAATATCATCCAAAGGGCGCCTTTTGGGGGTGTAAAGGGAGCTCTGTTTCCCTCTCATTGGTCACAACCTTCATTCCTGGCAGTCTGAACCCCTATCCCTCATTTCTTTCCGTGTGCTCTGTCATATCAAGGCTCTGATTTCTAGGTCTTCTGTGACCCAAGTGGGGAGGGGATACCTTCTGACAAACTGCCCTTGCCCCTGTGTGGTTCACATATGCCCTACAGATGGACCTGGGCTGTTCATAAATCCTCTTTCTGGCCTCAGGTGTCTTTACCTCCATCTGTACTTACCCAGAATGGGAATATGTTCTCTCTGCTCCCCTCATGTAAGGTCAGGCCACAGAATACAGTCAGTTACCTCACTGGATCCACAGGCTAAAATCAGTAGACGTCAATCTTTCCAGGTTCTTTCTTTTACTTTAATGAAGAATAAAACAAAAACAACAAGAACAAAGACAGAAATAAATGAATACATACAGAATTTCAAAACAAGAATAAAAACTAATAATGGTTGTTATACTACATAACTATCACAAAATTTGTTGGTTAGATTAGCAGATATACATATGCAAAATTGATCAACCAATTAAATATTAACTCTTATTTTTAATAAAGTTTAGAATTTTTTTCCTTATCTTTTTGTAAAGCACCTGAGAATTGTACTGAGAAAGGTCAGTGGAAAGAATTATATTCCCTGTTGCTTTAGCTGCTCTATTGAGTAGCTTTCCTGTGTTATGAGTATACCCTGGTACATATGTGCCTCCAAAAACGTGCATATATGTAAGCCATACAGGATGAAAAATTGTTCCTTTGGGGTTAAGAAGGAGTAAATTAATTCACTTAAAAACAAACAGTCAATCTTGTGAAGAAATTTTAAAATAATTATGCTTTTAAAAATAATTTTATTGAGAAACAAATAACAATGAGACAGTTTCAAAACCAATGAGTAGGACAGTTTCAATAATTGGTACATTGGATATTGTTGTCTTAGTGGTAACACATTGTACAAGATGTAGACATGATATCCTATCCCTAAACACTATTAGAACGAATCTTTCTATGCAATGAATTAAGAGAATGTAGCTGAATATCTAACTTACCTATTTTGAATATACAGATACAAAATGGTTTCTCATTTGTGATCATAGTATCTCCTTGCCAGGTAAATATTGGTTGTTCATTTCTATCCCCTTTTTTGTTTAGTAGATATTCTAATGTGATTTCAATATTATAGGTGTATGAATTCAATAAATATTCCAATATAGTCCAGTAGTCCATAATAGTGGATTATGCACATGACTAGGAATGTCAGAAGCTTTTCACTTGAGCCTTTTTCAAACTCAGCATATTGATATGGCCTTAACTTTTATACTTTGTGTTTATACTTTTCTTCTGGATGCTTAAAAACAAGATAAAGCAAGAACTATATAAGAGGAAATGTAACTTTTATAAATGATAAGGTCAGTTAAATCCTCTCTGGATTTGTCCTGAAACCCTGTACCACAGTCTTTAGATCCCTTGTCAATGTCAGGCACATTGATGAGTCACGGACATTGGTGGAGGAATTTTTCTCTGTTAAAGCCTGAGAGACAGTTTTCTCTCCATGTGACTTCCCTTAGGCACATGCTTCATCATGCATCCTTTCATCTGTGGCCCAATAAGCTCCTTGATCAGAAAATCCCAGACACAACTGAGATACATGATGTTACAGTACAGGTTCTCCTATGTCCTGAGTCTTCACTGACCTTGAAAGGCTAGTGCCGAAGTGAGCACAAGCTGTAAATGGATATGGTCGACAATTTCTTTGAATAACTCCCTATGGTTGCAGAATGCTGGACTGTGTTGGATTGTGGTGTCAAGTTCAAGCACCTAAGGTAGTTGAATGTCAATGGAGTGCCCAATTTTGACAGGTGTAGACAAAGGAAGGGTTGTAGAAAGAAAAAATCATGATGTGTGTGTATAGACAGTACAGTTGGGATAGATAATGCTGGGCTTCTACATAATTCTATGATAGGCAAGATCTGAACTAATGGTGGTTGGACAGGATATTATGTCAGCTTTTAGTGCTATGGTCATCCACTAGGCAAATAATTATTGAATATTTGATATAATTCAGCTATAGAAAAACTGTAAATACAATATCATGTATGCACCTTGTACAATACCAAAACGTTATGAAAACAGTTTGCAATGTATTAATTCATTGACTCTGTATGGTTAAGGTGTTTTGAAACTGGCTGATTGACATTTGTATTTTAATAAAATAAAAATAAATGAGAAAAAAAATTAAAAAATAAATAAATAAATAAATAAATAAAAGAAAGGCTAGTGCCAAAACATTGACTCTCCTTACAGCTGTACTTCTTCTCTAATTTTTGGTATGCAAACTTAGGTTGTTAACTCTCCAGAATAGAAGCTTATTCTTTTCAACCTACAACTTAGGTAGTTGAACTTAACCTTGCTATCTGACCTGGGCGTGGTGGCGCATGCCTGTAATCCCAGCACTCGGGAGGCTGAGGCAGGAGGATTGTTGTGAGTTCGAGACCAGCCTGAGCTACAAAGTGAGCTTAAGGCAAGCCTGAACTGCATAGTGAGACCCTGTCTCAAAAAGACAAAAAGACCCTGCAGAACATAAAGAAAATATTTTAAAACTAGGAATAAACTATTATATGTTTTTACATGGAAGTTTAAAAATATAACCATATACAGTATTGTAGCAAGACAGTTTTCTCTCTTGTTTTCATTTATTACCATTAAAAATCAGGGGCCATGGAGATGGCTTAGTGGAATAAGCGCTTCTCTGGCAAGCGCACGGGCATGAGTTAGAGTATGTCAGTAATTCTTGATCAGGGCATCCTCAGTGCCCTCACAGCTTCTCAATTTGACTTTATTGATTATAGATCTTCTCTGCTCTGCTCACCTGGAGCGGAAACCTCAGAACAAAGCCATCAAACCCAGTTTACAGAGGCAGGTGTGGAGGAGTGGTCACATTCCTAAAACCTTGCCATTGTGTGGTGCAAGCTTGACAACAGAGACAGATCTGGGGTATGTGGTCTTCCACCTTAGCCTTTACCTTGACCCATCTGAACCCAGTTCTTCTCATCTCTCTGATTCCCGGTCCACAACTCTGCACTCAGGGTCTCCTGCCATAAGGGGCCAATCAACTAAGAATTCTTATGTAGGAAGATTTGGATCTTACAAGGAAGATTTGGATTGCTTGAGGCCACTCATTCTGGGGTTGGGCTTCAGTTTCTCACAGCTTTGTGACTTAATTGAGCCCCAATCTCTCTATTTTCATGATTCTTACTCCACAAAGCAGGAGTTAGTGAATGCCACATCTGGTAGCAGGAGCTGAATGTGATTCTCCAGATGCCCTCCATCCTCCCTAGAGGTCATCACCTTGATTGCTAGCAAAGGCTGGACCTCTATCCTCTATGGACCTAAGTCTATTCCCTGAGACCAAGAGTTGGAGTTCTAAGTTCCTCTGATCTAGAAAGAACTCACATGAATGTCCTTCCCTAGGCTTCAGGACTGAGAACAGTCAGCTTTGGATTATTTGGAGATCCTGTATATGGGGTATCCATTCTCAGTCTGTTTTTAAGTCAGGGTTCACATGGCAAAATTTTTAGTAAAGGACACACAAATTATAGGGTTATTTCATAATATTCACCCAAACAGTCAAATGCAAGTGTGCAGGAAACTAAAGAGCAAAAGAAGCGAGCTGAGGCCCTGGATCCCACAGAAATGCCCTACATGATTGTAGATGTAGCTCACAATGTCACATGGAAGTCTGTGTCAAAGACACGCTGGGAAGACCCAAAGGTCAGTGGTGGAAGCTGGAAAGTCTGCACCAGTGGGATGAAGGACCTGTGTCAGCAGGCTGAGGTATTTGTACCCCAGCCAGGAAGGGATGCTCAAGGTGAGGACCGCAGCTCCCCTAAAGAGAACCACATCCATCTTCAGTGACAGAGAGAACCCAAGTTCCTCCAAGGATGAGAACACCTGAGCTCACCACTGAAGTCTCAGTAGGACACCATCTTGGGTCCAGCTCTGCTTTTAGGCTTTTGGTAATATTCCTTGAATGGGACTTCTTCATGCAGAGACATACTGATCCAGTTTACCTGGGTGTTCCAAGATGACTGTTGGCTAATCTCGTGTACTCAAGTTTGGCTAACATAACCCAGTCTGTCCCACAAGCCTGGAAACCAAAATAAAGCCTATCTATTAATCTGACCCATGAGTGGGAGAGTCAATGGAAGTCACATCCGGTGATATGTCACTGACAGCAAGAGCTGAATGAGATTCTTCAGGTCCCACTGCCCTCCCTAGAAGTCAATACCTTGGTTCCTAGAAGAGGTTCGAATCTTGTCCTCTACTGTCAGCTTCCCTTGATCTCCTGGAGGACCTATGGTGGCAGCCATGGGAAGGTAGGGGAGTAGTGATATTGACAACACTGCCTGCAGTATCTAGGATTGAGGGCAAGGAACAGGGTTAAGTACATAAAGCATACATGTAGACTACACTTAAGTACACACACCTTTTTGTATGTGTCCATATATTTATATATTTAGAATGGATGTGTGTTTTATGTGTATAGTTATACACATGCATTTACACATATATACATCTACTACATTCAATAACGATTATTATAGTATTGATGATTTACTTGTAAACTTGCTGCTCTATTTCTCCTGTATCTATTTTATTCTATTAAAATAGTGACAGTTGTGAAAGCCAGTACTCACCTACCAGGGTGTGTTCAGATGGTCATTAGTTCTGTCTCTGGAGCTATGCTTTTTCCATTCTTCTGTTGTCCTGATGTTTCCCAGTGGCCATTGGAATCTCTGGTATGAGTTTCTGCCTCAGGCTGTGCAGGGTTGTAGAGCCATGAGTTTTAGAACTTTATTCCAAATCATGATGCCATGGGCCATCACTAAAGGCCTCAGTGCAGACACCCAAATTCCCTGTTCCATTCAAGCACAATTCCCAATTCAGTTCCTCGGTCTCTCCCAGGGCTTCCTCAAAAAAAGTCGTTTACATTTAGTTGGTATATGCATTTGCTAGGTTTCTCTCGTTCTTTACTGTTGGTAGTTGTGGTGAAGTCAAAAAGTAGCCAGCCCAAGTTTGTTTGTCCTTCTGGCAGGTACAGATAAGACCTTGATTTACAAGGAACTTAAGGGAAATCAACTTTAATGATACTCTGTTTCTCATCGATGAACATGCATGTTGCTCTATGTATTTCATATCTTTATTTCCTGAATCTGTCATGAGTTTTGTGCGTGCCTCTGGGAAGATCTTATACATTCTTCCAAATAGTTTCTAGGCTTTAATTGCTGTTGTACTGTCCATAATCTTCTCTTGTAAGTGCTTTAGTATCTCAAAGACATCTCTATTGCTAATCAGATGCCCACTTGGTTTTTAACTGTCAGTCACTTGAATATCCCACTCTATCTCCTTTGAGTTTTTAAAATAAATGACAATATTGTCACTAAAAGATTTTCGCCCACATTGTTGCCCCCTCATTTTGGTTTCTCTAGACATGACCTTATGTCTTAGTTTTGTTTTGAAATGTACACATGATGACATATATTTATGTTTTCTTCCTGACTTGAACCGTAATTCTGACATTCCCTTTTGAGCATGTGCTATATTGACTTTAAGAAATACAAGTTCACTTTGTGTGCTAGTTAAATAAATGTTCATTATTTTAGAAACACTACTTTTTTATGTAGTATTTTTCAGCTCTAAGCAAGGTGGCCTCCAGTGTTTTGAACGTCGAGCATGCTCACCTTGTTTACATATCTAAAAGAGCCAGCCTGGAAGCATGAGGTGAACAATGACCATTTCTGAAGGCTGTGGGGGTCAGGCTTCTGATGATGCTTGATTTGCCCAGACCCCTGATGAAACTGGACTCCAAAGTGGCCTTGGTCTGGCTTGAGCTTTGAGCATGATGTTACTTTCTGCAGGTTAGTTCATGCTTTCTCTGTCTATGTAAACCACTTTGTCCCTCTGTTAAGTTTGTGGCTAAAAAGTGACCAGT
>PVKA01039854.1:0-19165 GCA_004027165.1 Ctenomys sociabilis
AAAAAAAAAAAAAAAAAAAAAAAAAGAAGTAAGACTGGTGCCACCTAATCCAGTTACCTTTGAAACTCGCAAAAAAAAAGAAAAAAGAAAAGAAAAGAAAAAATCAGTGCCTGGAAGGTAGATTTGGAGAAAGAGAAAGAAATGTAGAAAAATGGCAGTGTTCGGGAGAGACACTGCCTGTTGTCTTCCAGACTAAACTAGTTTATTATCTGGACAATGAGAGAGTCCAGCTCCCTTGAGCACCCAAATCACAGAGCCCCTCCTTGCCATAGTGTCCACAGCATTGAGGAGCGGGCACTTGGTTAAGGGTGGTCACTTAAATTCTCACCAGAAGCTCCCCATGTGCTAGTCCAGGCCACAGTCCCTTCCTTCCTTTCCTTCTTTCTTTCCTTCTTTCTTTCTTTCTTTCTTTCTTTCTTTCTTTCTTTCTTTCTTTCTTTCTTTCTTTCTTTCTTTCTTTCTGGCAGAACCAAGGATTGAACTCAGGCCCTTGCACTTGCCAGGGAAGCGCTTATTCCACTGAGCCATCTCCCCCAGCCCCCACAGTCCATTTCTACCAGTAGACAAATGTAATCACCTCATTTCCTTGCTTCTCTTGGTTCAGCTGTAAAGTGGGGCTGAAGACACCTCACCTAGAGCAGTGGAACCTAGCAACAGATTCCATGGGGGGAGCTAGTAATAGTCCCATTTACATGCTAGAAGGTAAAGCCCAGAGAGCTGAAGCACAGTCTCTGACCTTGAGGCCAGTGGAGAGGCTGCGGAGGGTGACAAGGTCACCTGGGCCCTAAACTCTCCTCCTGCTGTCTCCTGCCTGCATCTGGTACCCAGGTCAAGCAGCACCCGACAGGCACTCTGGAGGAGCCCCACACCACTACACTCTCCTCTTCCATAGAGCTATGGGGCCTGAGAGGGTAGCCAGAACCACAGGACATCCCTCAGCTAAGGAGCATCTGAGTCAGGTTTGGGTGATAGCTGAGAAATGCAGCTGAGAGACTCCATGGGAAACCTGATGGCAGCCACTCTAGTCCTGACCTGCACCCTTGTTTGCCTGTCTGCTCAGGATCCTGTCACCACAGAAGGCAGGGAGGCAGGTTCACTCCTGTGTCTTGATCTTTATGGTCTGTCTCTTCCCTGCAGAAATTAGCTCCAAGAACACTTTTTTTCCACATAATTACCATCACATAGACCCCCTTCTTGGGGTGCAATAGGTTCTCCATATGTGGGAACAGAGATACATGAATTTTTTTAAAGGTATATTAAAAGTATATGAATTAAAAAAAAAAAAAAAAACAGAATCTCACCTTGTAGTTCAGGTTGGCTTTAAACTATTATCCCAGGCTGTTCTCAAACTCATGGCAACTGTCGCTGCCTCAGCCTTCCAAGTGCTAAGATTACGAGCATCCACCACCAACCCTGACTTTTTTCCCCTTTGTATATAGTTTTCTTTACAGCCACCACAAAATTCAAGCTACAGAATGTCCAGAAATAGTGTGTCCCTGAATTTCTTTTGAATGACAGCATCAAGCAAGTTGCTTTGCTTTGCTTTCTTTGTTCAACAGAACACCTACAAGCCCTGGCCATATTGTAACAGCAATCCATCCATTCTTTCCTTTTACTGCTGCTCAGCCACACTCCTGCTACCATGTATTTCTCATACCCTGGCTAGAGGCACTAAGGCTGCAGCAGTGGGAACAATGAGCACTCCCACATGCCTTCTGGTGGACATGTGCCCTTGCTTCTCTTGGTTGAGACCAACGGCTGCAACTGCTAGGGCACAGGGAAAATGTGTGTGCTACTGCACTTAATAAGAAAGTGCTAGCCGGGCGTGGTGGTGCATGCCTGTAATCCCAGCACTCAGAGGCTGAGGCAGGAGGATTGTTGTGAGTTCGAGACCAGCCTGAGCTACAAAGTGAGCTTAAGGCCAGCCTGAACTGCATAGTGAGACCCTGTCTCAAAAAGACAAAAAAAAAAAAAAAAAAAAAAAAGTGCTTTCCATAGTAGCAGTCCTCCTTGACACAAGATGAATTTCATCACCGCTGCCTCTCCAGCACTGAGTGAGGTCAGATTTTCTCATTTCGAGCTCCTGGCAAGTGGCTGGCATCTCACTAGTCATAACAAACAGTAGGTGCTCGATAACCTTGCTGTATAGCTCCTGCCCTGGGCTATTGAAGGGCCCCTCTACTTGGCAGGGAGGGTCACAGTCCTTGGCTGCTGTTACGGTTTGAGTCTAGATGGCCCCCCAGAGCCTCATGCAGTCATGGAGGTGGGTTTCTAGAGTTCTGTGATTGATTCATGGACCAACTCTGGGATCATGGGTGTGAGTGCTACACCTGCCTTAGGGTGAGTAAGCTGCATACAAAGAAGGGAGGAAAGAAGCCTGGTTCCTCATTTCTCCTTCTCTTTTGTTCTTGTTGCTTTTGCTGTTTTCCACTGCCAGTGAATCCCAGCACTCAGAGGCTGGGATTCACTGTTGCCCTTCGTTATACGCCACCCTACCTTGCAGCTAGCTAAGTACGGACTGAAGCCTCCACAAACTGCCTGCTAAATAAACCTTTGCTTCTTTAATTTTGGGTCACAGATAGAAAAGTAACCAAGTTCGCTGCCACTCTGGCCTTGGAAGTTGCTCCCTATCTCACACCCACACCCCAGGGTGGCCAAGGCCAGACTGAGAGCTTCAGGCAGGACTTGCTCCCAGGCTCAAAGCCCCCTGATAGCTGGAGAATATTCAGTTCCAGCAGAGCACCACAGGCAGGGCTCAACAGGCTGTCTCTCCTTGATAGTCAGTGGCACCAGCAGAGCCAGAGTCACTCCCAGAAGGGACCTGGAGGCCCAGTTCATAAGTGCGTCTCTTTTGGCCCCTGCCCTCTGAGTCAGAAGGCTGTATTCCAAAATGCCAGACCAGGCCCTTCTCATTGGCCTGGAAGGACCATAGGGCTGGTTTGTCACCCAGGTTGGATCAAGTGGGACCTTGCAACCAGTGTCAGCCAATGGAAAAAGAACAGAGGCACTGGGCCACTCCCAGTCTTTTTTTTTTTTTTTTATTAAGTGAACTTTATTTTAAAGAAATTTTATGTGATGTAATGCTCATTAGGGTCACTTTAATGAGGCTGTCTTCAGAGTAGCCCTTCTTTTTTTTTTTTTTTTTTTTTTTTTTTTTTTTGGTCTTTTTGAGACAGGGTCTCACTATGCAGTTCAGGCTGGCCTCGAGCTCACTTTGTAGCTCAGGCTGGTCTCGAACTCACAACAATCCTCCTGCCTCAGCCTCCCGAGTGCTGGGATTACAGGCATGCGCCACCACGCCCGGCAGAGTAGCCCTTCTTAAAAGAACTGAAGCTTAATCCAGCCATCCCATCTGCCCTGTAAAATAGTCATCAGTGAGTTCTGCAGGCAAGTCTAGGTTTTCTACTTCATTCATTATAGTTCAGCAGCATAAGCACCTGCTTGCCATGATTCTATCTCCACTTGCATTATGGATTGACAACTGTGGTCTTGTATCCAATTTCATCCAGCAATACATTTTTGGAGCCTAGAATTTAAATTGTACATAGTATTGGTATTTTGGCACATGACCTAGATTCTGTCTCATTCTTTAATCTTTCATTTTGAATACTGAAAGTCAGCATTTTTCAATCAGTATTAGGCAAAATGTTACAGGCCTCACTGTCACCACTGTAAATATTTACTGTGATGGAACATGACCTGTGTCTCAATTTTAGCCACACTGACCAATTCTGGACACCAATCAACAGTGCCCATTCTAATCCCACTCCCAGTCTTGACCCATAAAAACCTCTATGAGTTCTGAGCTTTCCTCTTCCACAGGGACCTTGAAAGTCAAGGGTGAGGATGGTGGAGACACAGGTCTAGGCCTCAAAATCCTTGGAGAAGTGCTGCCTAGTGATCAGATAAATCCTATTATGAACTTTGTATGATACCCAAACCTCCACTGCTTTTCAGCCTGTGTGTTTTGGATTTGTTACATCACAAGCTTACCCTAATATAGGTATAACTACTGTATATAATAGAGAATAGCAAAGTGATGCAGACAATAACTCCACTTTACAGGAGAAAACAGACATAAAAGAAACTACAGAGGTTTTCTTTCTTTTTCCTTTTTAATGTATTTAGTACCAGGCTTACAGGGTCTACAGGGTTTCACTATGTAGATCAGACTCCTAGTGATTCTCCTGTTTTTAGCTTCCCAAGCGCTGGGATTACAGGTGCGCACCACCATGCCCAGTCTCAGTCACTGGCTCAGTGCACCCCCGGGGCAAGGCTGGCACCGCAGGCTGGGGAACTTCCAGCTGTTGCGCTCTGCCTAAGCAGGCACTTTAGTCTGATGAGCTGTCTGGCCAGCCCCAGAGTTTTTCTGAGGTTAGAGAAGTCACCACGATTGGAATCTAGGCCCTGGCTCTAGAGCTATCTTAACGCTAAACCAACAGCCCATGAACACAGAGAAGGAAGGAATGAAATGAAAATAAGTAAAAAGAATTAAGATGTGGTATGTGTGTGTACCAACTGCCCACAAGGAATATAATCATTATGTACAGTGAATGTGTACTAATAAAAAATGATAAATAAATAAGTAAAAAGAAAAAAAAAAAAAAAACAAAAAGCACAGAGGGCCAGGCCAGCTGTGCCAGGGGCACCCTCACATCCACCTGGGCCCTCCTGGGCCTTTTGTCTGAATGAAAGGAAGGCTGCTTCCTGCGCCCCAGCTCTTTGCTTTCTTGCCGTACTCTGGCCCTCTCAGCTCAGAACACACTTTGGATGTACTTTATCAAAAGGCTCTGCTTTCCCACTGCCATTCCTCCGCCCCACACAGCCTCTGCTCTGGTGATTCTGACTATCCCCATTCCTTAGGTGTGTCCCCTACTTGCTGCTAGAAAACACCACTTCCAGGACACCTTGCACTCAGGGTCCCCAGGCTGGGTGTGGTGGTTCACACCTGCAACACCAGCATTCAAGAGGCTGAGGCAGGAGGATTATCGAGTTCAAGGCCAGTCTGGACTACAAACTGAGTTCAAGGCAGCCTAACCTGCAGAGTGAGACAGTGTCTTAAAAAGACAAAAATTAAAGTTATTCAGATTCCCATGTCACCAAAGCTCTTTCAGTTATACAACCAGAAACCCAATGATGTAGCAAGGGAAATATTTATTGGCTCAGGTCACTAAGAAACCCAGGCATTTTGAAAGACTGGACAGATGCCACCTTTGCCCCTTCACTCTGGCAGCACAGCTTCTTGGGGTGGCCAGTGGTTCCCACAGCTCCCAGCCCACGTCAGCATGGCTGCTGCTGTCATCTCCAACTGGTGACCTTGTCAAAACCCTTTTCACACAGTCCTACCTAAAATCCTGAGGCTTAACCCCCACCCCTCATCAGTCACTGTGTCTAGTATGTGGGCAATGTGACTGGCCAGGCTGGTGCCCCATCATGCCCACCCCTAAGCTGTGTGTACTCAAGCTGGGGCAGAGTTCTTCAATAGGAAACAGAAGCTCTGTGACCAAGGCAGGAGTGGATTGGAGACAGACAGGGCCCCCAGAGGTGTAGTCTCTAGTTCTCTAGATGTCTACCCAGCCACTTCATTCCATGCCTCACATTGCCATCCCTGCCACTCTCCTGGGCACTGTCTCAGGCCTCTCTCCTCATGCAGGGAGGTGACCCACCTCCTGGTTCAAAGAGGAGTCACCTGGATAGATTCTGCAAGCACCTCAGTACTCCCTCTAAAGCCTGTCCTGGGCATGGTTGCACAGGCCTATAAACCTAGCACTTGGGATTCCAAAGCAGGAGGATCGCTGAGTTTGTAGCCACTGTGTACTACATAGAGAGTTCAAGGTCAGCATAAACTATACAGCCAGACCCTGTCTCAAAAAAAAAAAAAAAAAAAAAAGATCCTCAGGTTGGGGTCTGTCTCAAACCCCTCCACTGTAACCTACATCTTCTACTCTCCCCTCTCGTTTCTTCAACCCCTCTCTTCAAACTTGGGTTCCTGCCATCATTCTTTTTCTTACAAGCTGAGAATAGTGTGCTGGGGAGGGAGCCCAGGGCCTCTGCATGCCAGGCACAAGTTCTGCCATGTTAAAACAAAACAAAACAAAAAAACATACCCTGCTCCTTCAGTCCCCTTACTGCCCCAGGCATGGTCCAGTTTCTCACTTACCTCAGCTGCCCCTCTCTCATCAACAATCAGCAAGGCACTGAAACAACCCTAGCAAAGTTGCCCCAGTGCCAAAAGCATCTGGCACCTCAAAGGCATCATCTCCTTGTCCCCAGCATTTGACAGCTGACCCTTCTCTCCCAGAAGCATCTGGGTAGCCTACAGTCTGGCTGCTCCTTTCTCTTTTGGTGATCTCTCCATCCTGAGGTTACCAGTCTCTAGGCCTCTACACATACATGCATACTTAGCACCTCCCTGTGTGCCCTCATGGGCACCCCAAGTTCATCACAGCCAAAACTTGCAATCACATCCAAATTCTGTCATTCCTCCTATATCCCCCAGTTGAAGAAGGGCCTCTGTCCCTGCCAAAGTCGTTGCAGAGAAAACTTAGTGTAGTTAAGGGTGCTCTCCCTCTTATTTTCTATGTCTATGGTCAAAATAGACCTGTTGGGAGCTAGGGAGATGGCTCAGTGGAATAAGTGCTTCCCTGGCAAGTACAAGGGCCTGAGTTCAATCCCCTAGTTAAAAAAAAAATAAATAAAAAACTATATATATATATATATATATATATCTGTTACCAATTTCTTTCTCCATACCTGACCTCCCAAGAAGCCATCAGAGCCCTAGATGTTTCTGCTCATCCAGAGGAAGGAGGAAGCCAGCAGTCTTATCAAAATCAAATGTACCCATGACCCAAACCCCAAGAATACAATGTGCCCTAACTGCCTTTTCCCTGGCCTAAGCCACTGCTTCCCACAGACTTGTGTCTTCTTGGGGGACAAGCATCACTGCTGAGCTCCAAAGCTGCATCCCAGGCCTGCTACGGTCTCATCTACCTCTGTTCCTGTTGCTTCTTCTCACCACTCTCACTGTACCAGGCAGAGAGCCTTACCTACATCTGCAAGGTACAATCTCACTGGTTCCATTACAACCCAGAGAAGGACAGCGTCCTGACCAGGGTCACACAGCAGTGAACCTGTTGTAGGACCATATCCAGCAACTGCAGCTCAGGCTGTGGGTCCCTTCCTTTCATCAGCACCCTATGGCCTCCAGCTTCCCTAGCCTCCTCCCCCTTCACTCAACCACTGGCAGGCCACCACTGTCACTGGCCCCAGCTCCTTGTAGGTGGTGGGTGGGAAAGTATTCATAAACTCCTGAACACAGGCTAAGAAAACACTGACATTCCCTTTTATTGTTTTATTAATAAATTTAAGAACACTTCCATATCCTCTTCTCCCCCCAGAGCAACTAAAACCAACTAAAAGGGGGTATAGCCTGGGGGGCAGAGGGCGCTAGGAGTCATAGTCCTCTTCATCCTCTGCGTCGGGTGCTGAGGGAGCGGGTGGTGCTGGGGGCAAAGGCAGAGTAGAGGCAAAGGGCATGAAGGGGGCCGAGGGGCTGCAGAGCAGAAAGCAGAAGTATCAGTCCATGTTTAACACCCATCCTGGCCCATGGCTCTCCCCTGCCCTCTACAGAGGCAGCTGTGAAGCCCACCACTTTATTTTTTTTATATATATTTGTTACAGGATCTCACAACACAGCTCAGACTCAGTGATTCTCCTGTTTTGAGCCTTCCCAGCTCTGGTGTTACAGGCATGCAACACCATGCCCCAACTCCCACCACCTTCTGTAATAGGGCCGCCAAGCCCCAAATAAAGGTCTCAAAGTAGATCACATGGCCCCTGCCCAATCCATCCACCGCCCTAACTAGAATAGGGAAAAAACTTCTTCAGACAATAGTCTCCTGCTTTCTGTTCCCTTCTACTCCTCCCCATCCCCCAAATCTGCCACAACCAACAAAGTAGGTAGCCACTCAAATGGAAGGGAAACAAGCCAATAAACCAAATGACCTTAGACTTTACTAGTCCCCTCTGCTTACCTCTGAAAGGGGGCAGGAGGGTGGCTAGCCTGGGCTGTAGGCTGTGGTGTCTCTTCTTCCCCATCAGTATCCGTGTCCTCAGACTCATCCTGTGAACACAGCAGGGGTCAGGATTGACAAACCCACCACTGGAGAGCACAGAGCCCTAGGAGTGTCAGGAATAGGAACAGCAGACTCCTAGGCCCCAACTTATATACACAGCCCAAAGCACAAGAAATCAAGATAAGGATGAGAGAGCCGGGTATGGTGGAGCAGGCCTGTAGTCCCAGCACTCAGGAGGCTGAAGCAGGATTACTGTGAGTTCGAGATCAGCCTGAGCTACAAAGTGAGCTTAAGGCCAGCCTGAGCTGCATAGTGAGACCCTGTCTCAAAAAGACAAAAAAAAAAAAAAAAAAAAAAAAAGATAAGGATGAGATCAGCCTCCTGCTAGCTCAGACTGGTGCACAGCTACCCTTTCTACCACCACCAGGCAGGAAAGAGTATTGGGGACCTCACTCACCTCCTGCTCAGAGTCTGTCCCAGACAGCTTCTTGTCCTTGCCTTTGCTTCCCATTCCACCATTCTTCCGACCGCTGCTGCCTGGTTTCCGACCCCTTCGGGAAGGTACAGTCCATCTGCCCAGAGGTCTCCCCACTCCTTCACTATCCCCCAACCACCCCCAACCCCTGTGGCCTTGGCCATTCCCACCTGTATACCATGCCCTGACTCCCCCACCTGCGAGGACCCTTGTCCCCATCCATGTGGTTGTCTTCCCCATCCCCCTGCATGTCAGGCACCGAAGCCACCAAGTCCTTCAAAAAGTCAAACTGCTGCTCCAGCTCAATGCACTGTTTCCTGGAAGAGGCAGGGAGGGAGGCACTCATGTAGGGCCCAACACTGAGGCCCTCAGCGAGGGACAGCCGGCGGCTCTGGTTGTCAGGAGAATGAAGCTGGAAAACTCTCTGCCCATCTCCAACCCCGCCCACCCGCTTCGGTCGGCTCGTACCCCTGCCTTGCGTTCCTAACCCCTCTCCACCAGTCTGTGGCCTCGTGGATCCCCGGATCCTCCTGATTCCCTGGCTGTCAGGTCGCGGCCCCTCCCAGCTCCGCGGCCACTCACAGGTGGGACGTGGTCATGGTTTTGGCGTTGCGAGACTGGGTCACTTGGCAGGCCTTCTTCAACAGCGACTCCAGAAAGAGCTCGAGCGCCCGGGCTGAGGGGCGTCAAGGAGAAAGCGGGAAGGGGTAGTGCCTGCCCCTCCCCGCGCCCCTCAACCCGGCCAGCCCCCGACGGGATACAGATGATGACAGGCACAGCCGCTGCCACCTTCCCAATCTCCTCGTCTGTCTGCATGATCTTCTTGATCCGTGCCTGCGGAAGGGGACCGAGTTCGGATGCCCTCTCCTCCGGCCCCCAACCTCGAAGGAGTGGGAGAGTAGCCAGAGGGTACCCCGGGAAAAAGGGGGCGGGGGTCACGGGCGCCAGGAGGGCACGGAAGGGGCGGAGCGAGCGGGCCCCCGACACCGAGATGTGCCCGCCCCCGCCCCCGCGGGGCCCGGGCCCCAAATTCTCCGTAGCCTGGCCTGCTCCCGCCCAGCCTGGCCACGTGCTTACCGGCGGAAACCGGGCATTGTACTTCTTCTTCTTGCTCGGCATTTCAGGGCCTCTTCCGCCGCGCCGGGCCCAGCGCCGCCGCCCGAAGCCTCCCGGCCCCGGGGCCTGCTCGCCGCCCGCCCGTCACCGTTCCCCCGGGTCCTTGTGCCGCCCGCTCAGTTCCCCCGCCGGGGCCTTCAGGGTCCTAGTGCCTCTCTTCTCCGAGCCTGCCGAGCGCTGTGCGTCAGTGCAGCTTCACGCCACTCACTCCCGCCCGACAGCCCGCCCAAAGAGCGAACGTTAGCCCGGCCTTCTGTGGGCCCGCCTCTCCCTGGGTCCCGCAATGGTCCCGCCCCCTGCCAGCCCCGCCCTCCGCCGCGCCCCTTTCCCTTGTGGACCCCGCCCCACAGCCCGCTGGTGCGGCTCGGCTCCCCTCCCCGTGGTTGTGCTTGTGTATAAAGTTGTTGTTGAGGCTGCGGGGTGCTAAGATGGCGGCAGCAACGGCGGCCGTGGCGGGGGCGGGGCGCGGCGATGGCGCGGAGCCCCAGCAGGAGCGCAGCCGGGCCCGGAGTTGGGCCGGTGCCGAACGCAGCGAAGGCCGGAGGTGACTAAGGGGCGACGGGAGGGGCAAGGGCTGGGGCAGTACTCAGGCCGTGGGCGCTAATGGCGGCGGGTGCGGCGGACCTCGAGCTTGGTCCTCCCGCAGGCTCTCACCAGTTCGAGTTCGAGTCCCGGCACTATCCAGTGGCCTCAGGCCTGTTACTTCCCTCTCTGAGCCTACACGTCCCGGTTTTATGTGGCCCTGGAGCCCAGCCCAGGAGGCCTGACTCCGGGGCCTGCATCAGAAGTTGCACCTCTGACCACGAGATCTCGGCGCTCAAATACCTGCCAGCTTCGGGCCACGAGTAGCTGCTACCGCCCTAGCGTTCCCATTTTGTCTCTGCTGAGCGCTATGGATGTGACCTTGGGCAAATCCTTATTCTTTGAGCACGACTTATTTTAATTTAAGCAGGGAGAGTAGCAATAATAGCACAGTGTATGTAGCCCTCATTGCACCTCAGGCATTTAATTTTCACAACAAATCTTGTTATCCCATTGTAGAGAAGCAACTCAGTGACTTTTAAGTCTTACCTAAGGCCACACAATTTAATGTAGAACCTGACACCTGGATAGAACTTAGCAGGTTGTAGTTATTATTAAGAAAATGCCCTGACTCAGTGCCCTCTCTGCAGGATGGAGCCAGGTGAGGAGTTGGAAGAAGACTCTCCAGGTGGTCGGGAGGATGGCTTCACCGCTGAGCACCTGGCAGCAGAGGCCATGGCAGCTGACATGGACCCTTGGCTGGTGTTTGATGCTCGCACCACACCTGCCACTGAACTGGACGCCTGGTTGGCCAAGTACCCACCATCACAAGTTACCCGCTATGGGGACCCTGGTTCACCCAATTCTGAGCCTGTAGGCTGGATTGCAGCCTATGGTCAGGGCTACACTCCCAACTCAGGTGATGTGCAGGGCCTACAGGCAGCTTGGGAGGCTCTGCAGACCAGCGGGCGGCCCATTACACCTGGTACCCTGCGCCAGCTGGCTATCACCCACCATGTGCTCTCAGGCAAGTGGCTGATTCACCTGGCACCTGGCTTCAAGCTAGACCATGCCTGGGCTGGCATTGCCCGAGCTGTGGTTGAGGGCCGGCTTCAGGTAGCTAAGGTGAGCCCACGAGCCAAGGAGGGTGGGCGCCAGGTCATCTGCGTTTATACTGATGATTTCACGGACCGCTTGGGTGTACTGGAGGCAGATTCAGCCATCCGTGCAGCAGGTATTAAGTGCCTGCTTACCTACAAGCCAGATGTCTACACCTACCTGGGCATCTACCGTGCCAACCGCTGGCATCTCTGCCCCACTCTCTATGAAAGCCGTTTCCAACTTGGAGGTAATGCCCGTGGCTCTCGAGTGCTGGACCGTGCCAACAATGTGGAACTGACCTAGGGGGCCCAAGTGGAAAAGACTATTCCCTGCCCCAATTGCTATGGATGGATCCAGCTGTCTTCCTTCTCCTTGTCCCAAGAAGGGCAAGCCCCCTACCCTCAAAAGCAATGAGGATTAGATCACTCAGGCACTGCCTGCATCTTCAGTCTCTTGAGCTTTTGTCTTCTTTTCAGGACTCATTGCAACTCCCAGAACTTGGGCACTCTGGCTCTCTGAGGGCTGGGATCTCAGCCTCTTCAGTGCTGTTCTCTTCCACTGCCCAGGACCACAGGTTGAGTGCAGATACTCAGGAAGAGAGCTTTCCTTGTCACCCTAACCTCCAATCCTCATAAAAGGGAAAACAGTGCTTCCAGTCCCTTTCCTTGAAGGCATCATAACCCAGGGGACAGGGACCCTGCAGGACTGAGCATGCCTTTTTCTGGAGGGTAGTTATGCTGTCTCATCCCCTGGCGGAGAGGATGCAGAGTTGTGGACATGGGACCTCCCTGCCAACTCAGACCTGCAACACCTTTCTTCCTTGGCTGCCTTGACATGTGCCTGCTCCTGGCATTTCAATAAAACCCAGTTTGGGTCAGTATCTTGAGTATTTTTTATTGTTTTGGGTGGTTTTTGTTGGTCTGGATTTTTTTTTTTTTTTTGGTTTTGGTTTTGCTATTTATTTTCATTCATGTATTTGGTACAGGGTCTCACTACACAGCTTGGACTCATAGTGATCCTCCTGTTTTCAGCCTCCCCAGCACTTCAGTTACAGGCACCATGCCCAGACTTGGTTCCTGGCTCAGTGCACATGGGTGAGACCAGCCGGTGTGGTATGCAGGACCAGGGATCAAACTCTGGTCCCTGCCGGGCGTGGTGGCGCATGCCTGTAATCCCAGCACTCAGGAGGCTGAGGCAGGAGGATTGTTGTGAGTTCGAGACCAGCCTGAGCTACAAAGTGAGCTTAAGGCCAGCCTGAACTGCATAGTGAGACTCTGTCTCAAAAAGACAAAAAAAACCCCAAAAACTCTGGTCCCTGTACTTGCAAAGCAGCAAAGCAGGCACTCACTGAGCTATCTTGCCAGCCCTTGGTTTTGCTTTTTGAGATAGGGTCTCACTTTGTAGTTCAATCCAGCCTTGAATTCATAGCCTAGGTTCCTCCAACTGAGGTCAGTCTCCCTGCCTCAGCCTTCCAAGTGCTAGGATTACTACTTTTTATAATGCTGCCTTGAGTTAGGTGCTGAGGAAGGAAGATTGAAAGTTGGCAACTTAGCAGGACCCTGTCTCAAAATAGAAAAGGTTTGTCAGACATGGTGGCACTTAGGAAGCTAAGGCAGGAGGCCCAATGCCAGTTCAAGGCCACCCTGAACTACATAGTAAGATTCCTGTCTCAAAAAGGATAAAAGGGCTGGGAATGTAGCACAATATGAAGGTCCTTGATTATTTCAACAGTATAAGATACGATATTGTCTTGGTTGTTGCTAGGGAGAGGCAGGGCTTGGAGAGATTCCTCCTCACCCTCATCCCAGTAATAAGCTACTGTTGAGGGTAGAGGTGGTCTGCCACTCAGAACCTCTGCAAAGCCAGCCTGCATCCAAAACTAGGAGTCACTTTCTCCATGGTTCCCCATAAACTTAAGAGTTGACTTTTCTAGGAAGGCCCAAGGGTGCATTTGTGCATATCGCAGAAAGTTGCGCTAGGATAGGCTCCGGTTCAGCACCCTGGGCTGGACATCCTCACACATCCTACTATTTGCATAACCATACGGGGTGTCTGTCATCTGTGCTCACCTTTCCTGAGGAAAGGTGACTAGCTGGGGCCACCAGGCAGTTTGCAAAGCAGTTTCACTTGTATCACTGAACTCTTGTCACCTCTTTAAGAAGGTCCTGGCCCCACCCTATAATCAAAGAAATTGAGGTCAGGAGGGGAAAGGTTTTCTCAGGGTAAATCATGGACTTGGGCAGACCTGGGACTTCTGTCCAAGCCCCCTGCCTCAGGCAGAGTGTGACCCCTGACCTTAAAGTCTCACCTGCAGTTGGCTCTTCACAGCCCATAGTGCACATCCATGCATGGGCGGGTGCTCTCCTTTGCTTAGGCTGCTAAGAGTTTGGGAGCCAGGCTCCCAGAGTTTGCTGTCTCTGGGAGCCTGGCTTCTGCATTCACCTCCCCCCACCAGCCCTGTCTTGGTTATGAACCATTAGGGACTGGCAGGGAGCCCCCTGTGATGCTGCTCAAAGTGCCTTGCCAGGGCTGACTCAGCCTCTAGCAGCCTCACCAATTTGGAATTTGGAGCAGGGGAGTGGAGATGCCACTGGGCTGACTGGGTGGAAGTGGCTGAGTCATAAGATATTAGCTCAGCCCCTTCCCCAGCTTCCTCCCCACCCAGAGCTTCCCCAGGGCTGAGTCCCCTTAAGTCCATCTTCGGGAAGTCCCCGTGGTGGTCTCTGAGTTGGAACATGGTGCTGTGCCTCAGACCATGAGTCCCTTGCCTTAGCCAAAGTAAGGCAAGGCTTTGGGTAAAGGATCCTAGGAAAGCCCTCATGGGTTCTATAGCAAAGCATGCTGCACTTATCCTTTCTCTCCATTTTAATGGCCCTGCCCCGGCCCACCCTTCCCTGTCTCCTAAGCTATGGCAATAGCCTCCCACTTTCCTTACTCCATATCCCCTCTCCCACAACTGGGACCACAGATTGCCCTGCAGAGCTGCCCATGCTCCTCTCCTCAAAACCCCTCTTGCATCCCAACAACCTGCAGGACAGAGTCCACTCTGAAGGACCCACACTGACCTGGCCTACACTACCTGCCCCAGCTTCCATTGGGTGTGTCTTTCTGCCTTCTGCTAGAACACCCGCCATGTAGTTCTGATCACATTAGCCTGTGGTTACTTATGTAATTCCCTCATTGATCTCTCCCTTGGCATATCCACATACCCAGGCATATTCACATAGGCAGGGGCAGTGTCCAGATTTCAGCCCTGACCCCAGAGCAACTCATCTATAAATTAAGGGTCTGGAGGACATAACTGATGCAGACCTAGCCCCTGTTATTCCTTCCCTCTTCGTCTTCATTTCCTGCTTACCCTTGTTCTGAAATCATGAGCCGTTATGGCCTTTCTTTGGCCTTTGTTCATGTTGTGGCCTCTGCTTGCTAGGCCTGACCTCCCCTACTTTTTTTTCAGGGTCTGGTCTAGTTGGGTCTGGTCTGGTTTGGTATTGAGACAGGATCTTGCTACATAGCCCAGGCTGGCTTTGAATTCACAGTGATCTTTCTGCCTCAGCTTCCTGAGCGCTGAGATTACAGGTGTACACCATCTATACCTGGCTTTCTTTTCTAGTTTCTTCTTTTTTTCTTTCTTTTTCCAGTACTGAGGTTTGAACATGGTGTTTTCACATTGAGCTGTGTCCCTAATTTTGGTGTCTTTTTTTTTTTTTTTTTTTTTTTTTTTTTTTTTTTTTTTTTTTTTTTTTTTTTTTTTTTTTTTTTTTTTTTTTTTTTTTTTTTTTTTTTTGAGACATAGTTTTGCTAACTTGTCCAAGCTGTTCTCATGATCCTCCTGCCTCTGCCTCCCAGAGTTCTGGAATTATAGGCATGTGCCAACATGCATGGATGCCCCTACCCACTTTCCTGGCTACCTCCACATCTCAGATCTACTAGCTCAGAAGTTTTCCTCCTGGATCCTCCCCTATGCATCTTCACCCTAGTTGCTAGCACACTGCCTATGCTCCCATGATGTCCTACCCACCTTTGGCTCTCAGTGTGTCTGGGCCCTCCAAAGACAGTGGCTGTGGTTTATCTCCAAGGGTAACCTCAGCTTCCAACGCAGGGTCTAGGCCAGCACAGTTGCTAAATATTCTTCAATAAATGCAATGCAAGTCCCTCTCTGTCTCTAGGTCTCAGTCTCCTCATTCTGTCAACAAGAACCAGGCCCTGTAGTAAGAGTTTACAGGGGCTGGGGAGTGGAATATGTGCTTCCCTAGCAAGCATAAGGGCCTGAGTTCAATCTCTGGTTCCGAAAAAAAAAAAAAAAAAAAAAAGAGTTTACCTACATTATCTCATCTAAGCTTCCTTTGGGCCTATTGTTGGTATTTTTTGTAGAAGAAGAAACTGAGGCCCAGAGAAGGTCAATAAGTGCCTTAAGGTTTCAGAGACAGTAGGTGGCAGGGCCAAGACTTGAATCTGTCACCCAAGTCCACCTGTAGTGTGTGGTTGAGCTCCAGTATCTATATGGTGGACATAGCAGAAATAAATGAGACCCAGTGTGGAATTAGCATTAAGTTGCAAAGCATGGGCCAGGGAGATGGCTCAGTAGAATAAGCTCTTCCCTGGCAAGTGCAAGGGCCTGAGTTCAATCCCTGGTTCTGAAAAAAAAAATGTTGCCAAGTATGCAGGCTGAATCCTCAGAGCCACCACCTCAGAGCCAGGCTGGCCAAAGCAGTTTCTCTTTTTTTTTTCTTGTCTTTGTTTTTGAGACAGGGTCTCACTATGCAGTTCAGGCAGGCCTTAAACTCATTTTGTAGCTCAAGCTGGTCTCGAACTCACAACAATCCTCCTGCCTCAGCCTCCCAAGTGCTGGGATTACAGGCCTGTGCCACTACACCCGGCTAGCAGTTTCTCTTTGATACTGATGAAGAAACAGGAGGCCTTCCTAAGCAGGAAGAGGCTCCATGCCTACAGTGTAGATAGACCCTTGTGTGCAGCAAGGGCTCCCAAAGCCTACTCTCCAGCTAGCAGAGAGCCCTGCTCTGTCTGCTTGGCTCCTGGTTACCTGACATCAGGAATTATCCCAGACCAAGGGTAGGCTGACCAAACCTGGACAATCCCCTGTCCTATGCTCATCTTGTAAAATGAAAAGGAGGGTGACTGAAAAATCAGAAGAGCCTCCCCCTGTACTATTTATACTGTAAAGTCCCAGGCCCAGCAAGGGAGCATCAGATCAGCCGTCCAGGGGGATCACCCCAACTCTAGCCCAGGGGATTGGAGAAGGAGGGTGAGGATCTAGGAGGACAGGAAACAATCTGAGTAGGAAGACACTAACGCCAGAGGTTTGGCAGGATTTGGGGGATTTTCCCTTTCAGGGGCAGCTGTGCCCCACTCCTGCCAGGTGGGAGGGGACCTGGCAGGGACCAGGATTGGGTCACACAGCTGATTCATCTGAGAGGGAAACTCCTCACTTCTCTGACACGCATTCCCTAGGCACTGAGGAGTAAACCTGAGTGCACCAGGCCAAGAAACCCACCAACCCTATCTATTTTTTGTTTACTGGCCTTCTGGCAGGAAATAATAAACGCCAAGTTACACAGGACAGCCAGGCAGGGTGACAAGACTTCGCAGTGTGTTCACTGGAGAAGTAAACCAGAGTGGGGGGGATGGACACGCCCCTTTGGTATCCCTTTTCACTCACTTTATGAGAAAATGGAGGCATATAAGAATGTACTTACACACAGACCTCTGTCTTGAGCATTCTCTAAACAGCCATTTGCATTAATTCATTTCATTCCTCACAGCCTTCCTTTTATTAACAGAGAAACTGAGGCCAAAAGATGTTATGTAACTTGGACAAAGTCAAGACTAAGAATGGTCTGGCAGCCTCCACAACTCCTTGGTGATGGGGACTCTTCCTCTCAACCCTGAGGAGCTCTGGTCCTGAGGGGGCAGAGGCAAAATCTGAATTGGATTTTGGGGACCTTATGTCCTGGGTCTCTAAGCTTCTTGGGGTCCCTAGAGCACTGCCAGATCTAGCACCAGCTCTGACTCATCCCTTCCCAATCCCCTAACAGGAGAGTGCTGGCTCCTGCAAGAAAGCCCGCCAACCCCTCAGAGGCCGGGAGAGGGCAGTGAAGCATTCTGCCAGAATCCCTCAGGGGCTTTGACACTTTTCCAAACCCCAATCCCTTCCTCTCCAGTCAGAGCCTCCCTTTCCTGGCTTGCCATTCACCTCCCCCAACAAGGCGCAAGTGCGCGCACGGTCATGCACGCACGCACGGGTGCACTACTGGCAACCTTCCTTCAGGCTCCCGCCTCTCCGGGAGGTGGGCTAGCCCTGTTCCTTCAACCCTGAGTCAGGGGCCTGCTGTGTGCCTGAAGGGCCTGAAGGCTGGAGCTTGATAAGGTGTGGCCAGGAGCCCCAAGCAGGCAAGCTCTGCTCCATTTGGCTACTGCTCACCAGCCACATGACTCAACCTCTCACACCCCCCACAATGATTCAGTTTACACCAGTGCCCAGGGGTCCTCCCAGCATAGGTGGGGCAGTTTATTGGTTCAGCCCAGACCCGCCAGCCTTTCATCCCAGGATGAAAGTTTCATCCCAGAGCAGGAGCTGACACCTTCAGGAACAGCAGGCTGGGCCCCTGGGAGCCCGGGGACAGGAAGTGGGGTGAGGCAGTTCCAGGTCTCCAAGCATAGGAGGAGCTGGAAAATTGAGTGCAAGTTTCCAACTGTCCTTGGCCTGGGTCTGCCAGCAGCAGGGACCCACTCCAAGAAAGCTTGGGGGCCAGGCTCAGTGACACAGCCACCCTGGACACTGATGGCAGAGGCCCTCCACAGGAAGTATGCATACAGCAAGAATATCCTTGAAGTCACTTAGGGCTCCCTCACCATGAAGGCCCCTACTAAGCTCTAGCCACACCTTCCCCTGTTTACTCCCCCTACTACCCTGAAAAGTACATGCAAGTATTATAACCTTCTGACCAATGGGGAAACTGAGGCATGCAAGCTAAGAGAATGAAATTTTCTCATGAATAAAAAGAGGACTATGAAGAATGAACTGAAGTTAATGCTGCTTACAGATTGTCTGGCACAGAGCAGGTCTGTGTAGATATGTACTATTATTATTTGAACTTTAGTCTTCTCATGTATAAAATAGGCAAGAAAGGACACTTAAAGGTGCTCCCTGTCTGCCCCTCAGTCTGGTGTAGTCCCTGGTAAGTCACCCCCAGAGTCCTGAAACCCTACCAGGACACTGTGATGCTAACCCCTCCTGCTTGTGGAGCTTTGTTGACTGGAGCAATATTGAGGGGCCCAATAGTCCCCCCGACACTAATTCTCCACTGAAACCTCTGGCCTTGGGGATCACAGTGTGCAAGATCTAGCTAGGGAGATAGTTCGGCAGCCTAAGTGCCTGCCTGGCAAGTTCAAGTTCCCAAGTTTGATCTCCAGTGCCACATGCCATGCTGACCCTCCAGCCCAAAACCAGGCACTGTGGCACTCACCTGTAGTCCAGTGCTGAGGAAGATTAGCCAGGAGAATCACTACAAGTCTGAACTGCACTGTGAGACCCTGTATAAAAAAAAAAAAAAAATTATTTTTACAAATATTATAAAAAAAAAACCAAGCTAAACTAAACTAGGGGCCGGGAAGATGGCTCAGTAGAATAAGTGCTTCCCTGGCAAGTGCAAGGGTCTGAATTCAATCCCTGGTTCTGCCAAAAAAAAAACAAAAAAAAAACTAAACTAAACTAAATCAAATTGTTGGACCAGGGAGAGGGAGATAGCTCAGTGGCATAAGTGCCTGCCTTGCAAGTGCAAGGTCCTGAGTTCAATCCCTGGTACCAAAAAAAAAAAAAAAAAAAAAAAAAAAAAAAAAAAAAAAAAAAAAA